>CM019924.1:5011495-5170959 GCA_009764595.1 Geothlypis trichas | reverse complement strand
GCTCATGCCACCCCTCTGCTCCATCTTTTCTCTATTTCTCACTCCCTCCTGGAGAGCAGGGAGCCACAGCAGCTCCTTGCCCCATTCCCCAGCCCTGCAGGCACCTCCCCAGCTGGCAGGAGCTGCGGGGTCAGGGCTGGAGCTGCTCTTACTTTTGTACTCCAGGTGAAAGCCGGCGGCAGAGACGCTGATGTCGGAATAGAAATGCAGATAGAGCTGGTTTGAAGTGCTGTTGAGCAGAGCAGGCACTGTGGTTCCTGGCAAAACAAGAGGTGCACAAAGGCAGTGGAGAGAGTGAAAAACGCCTGTCTGATGGTTGGTTTTTGGCAAATATTCAAATGAATGTTATATGGGTTGTGTTGGAAAGTGATGCTGTATTAATTCTCTTAAGTAGGGTGCTAAATATAGAAATAAATGCTATATTAAAACTATACTCAAGAATAGAGAAAGGTTTAACAAGATAACCTGTGACTCTCCAGAGCCCTGACACAGCCTGAACATGGTTGGTCATCAAGTAAAAACAATTCACATGAAACCAAGCAATTCATGTGAAACCAAACAGTGACCAGGTGGATAAACAATCTCCAAACCACATTCCAAAGCAGCAAAACACAGGAGAAGCCAATCAGGTAATTATTGTTTTCATTTTTCTCTGAGGCTTCTCAGCTTCCCAGGAGAAAAATCCTGGGCAAAGGGATTTTTCAGAGAGTGTGACAGTGACAGGGGATATTCCATAATTCTCTGGGCTGTTCTGCTCCAGCCACACACAGACCTGTGGGCTCCATCTCCCTGTGAAAAATGTGTATTTTATGATTGGCTTTTGGCAAATATTCAAATGAATATTCTATGTGTTGTGTTAGAAAGTGATGCTGTATTAATTCTCTTAAGTAGTGTGCTAAATATAGAAATAAATGCTATATGAAAACTATACTCAAGAATAGAGGAAGGTTTAACAAGATAATAATGAAAAACCTGTGACTCTCCAGAGCCCCGACACAGCCTGGTCATCAAGTAAAAACAATTAACATGAAACCAATCAATTCACATGAAACCAAACAATGACCAGGTGGATAAACAATCTCCAAACCACATTCCAAAGCAGTAAAACATAGGAGAAGCCAATCAGATAATTATTGTTTTCATTCTTTTCTTTTTTTTTGTTTATGGCTCCCTCCAAACCCTTCCCACAGGCAGATGGAGGTGAAATTCCCAACCCAACAGAGCACGTGATTCCCTTGAAATCTATTCCTGGCTTTTGATGCTTTGTTAAGTTTAATTTTGTGAGGTGAATAAAAATAAGGCAGGAACTGGTGGGCTGGAGGGCCACGTACCAGAGAAGCTCCCCAGCATGGTGGCTGTGTTGTCTCCTCCATCAAACACTTCCAGGGAATCCCAGTTCTGCTCTGTGACAAAACTGATCACCTGGATCTGCAGAGAGAAACAAAACAAAGAACAAAAAATTGAAATAACAGAAATAAATCAGATTAACAGCAATTAAAGGGTCACTAATTGAGTTTACACACTCTGGGGGTTCAGCACTGGCAAAACTTGGAGACTTCTGCCTTTGACCATTCCCACTGGGATTTTCCAGCTATTTTCCCCAAAAACTTCCAAATAGAAATGTTGTTTTCTGCTGCTGCCCCAGAGCTCCTGGAAGTGCCCAGCTCATTTACAGCTGCTGAAAATCCCAACCTTTTTTCCTCCCTATTTAGAGAAATCCCTGAAGACTTTGAGCCCTTTCAAATGAGAGAAACCAGCAGCAACCTGGAGATAAAATAAACCCAAAAACCACCTCACATTAAACAACAGGATTTCAAAAATCCAATCAAGTTCCAGCCTTGTTCCTCAGCTTTTAGTGGGATCACTCGAGTGCATTTTCAGATTTCACCTTTCCCTGCCATGCCCCACAAGGCTTGGAGGCCTTAGGAAGCCACTTGGCTCCATTAGTTGGAACATCAACACAAATCCTTGGATGAGAAACATCGGGAGAGCTGAGAAATCTGCATTTATACTGAAAACAGAGCTGAGAAATCTGCATTTATACAGAAAAGCAGAGCTGAGAAATCTGCATTTATACCGAAAAGCAGAGCTGAGAAATCTGCATTTATACAGAAAAGCAGAGCTGAGAAATCTGCATTTATACTGAAAAGCAGAGCTGAGAAATCTGCATTTATACCGAAAAGCAGCTCGTGCTTGAGTGAGGATCTCCAAGGAATTGCACAGCTTTGTTTACCATTAACAGGGATTTTACCTAAATCCTAAATGCTGATGGTTCAAAGCCTTCAGTGTCCCATTAAAAACCCAAGCTTGGTGAATGGGGTGAGACTGAGGCAGAAAATCTGAGTAAAAACCACCTGTTTTGGGGAAAAATCAGATTTAATCTGGAAGGTCTGGATGAGATTTTCCAACTTTGGGTATCTCAAATTAAATTGGCAGGCAACAAAAAAAATCCCCAACAAATCCAAAAGGAATCTTAAAGATAAATCAGGAGCATAAATGAATTGTACAGCTTGGCTCCAAACAAGGAGAGTGCTGGAAAATTGGGAAAAATGAGCAGTGAGGAGACTTCACTGCCCTCAAACTTTCACTATACATGTGTGAATCCTCTCCCTTCTTCCCCAAGTCTTCTTCCCTGATTTCCTCATCCACCCAATTCCCCACTTACCTCTGCCTTGCTGCACACCAAATCAAACCCCCTTGGTTTAAAATAAATAACAAAACCAAAATCAAATAAAATAATAAATAATAAAACCAAAATCAATCCCCCCACTTCAGCCACTGAAACCCATTTCCCTCTTGATTTACTCCGGGTTAATAAAACCGACTCTAAAGTTCCTCCCAAATATTTTTTTTAGCAGAAAGTGAGTGGAGTTCACCCAGCAGGAATCTCAGTGACCCCCACGGAGCCATCACTGACCCTTTTTTCCCTTTTTTCCTGCCTCATTACACCCCTATTGTGATTTACATTATTGGAAGTGCAGTGAGAATGAGCGTTTTGTTTGCTCTTACACCACCTAAATTATTTATTCTCCTCTCTCCCCCCTCCTCCAGCTTAACGGAATAAACATTTTTAAGGTCCTAATTCTAGTCTGACATGTGGATTCACAAGGGATCTGCATCTATTTACTGCCACGTGTATAAATTAATTCACTCAGGAAGGTTTGCTCCGGGAATGAATAATTCATGGCAGAAGTGCCAGTTTCTACCCTGATTACATAAAAATCCTGCTCCTGAGTGCTGCTACCAAGAAAGCTTCAATTTCACCTCCTTGCCTGATTTACAGTTGTTTAACCTTTAATTGTTGTGCAAAAAAAGGGGGTAAAGCGATGCTGGAATTAAGATCTAATAATGGAGAAGCCAAAGGAAGTGGAGCCAGGATGGATCCAGCTCCAGCTCCGTGGTCATTCCCTCCCTGGAAGTTGCCCTGGGACCCCTCCCTGCAGCTGTTTCAGGTCCTGAAAAGCCAAAATCTTTCCCCAAGGGCTTTTTTTCCCCTCTGGAAGTCCCAGGGAAGCTGATGGATCATGACCAGGTGACAGCAGATCCTGGTGCCAAGTGGAAGTGCAGACCTCAGCACTGGTGGGGGACCCAAAAATGTGGGATCAAAGAATTTTAAGGGTTTGGGATAGATGTTAAAGCTCATCTTGTTCCAAAATCTCTGCTGTGGGCAGGGACACCTCCCTCTATCCAAAAGTGGAACAGGTTGGAAGCTCTGCTCAACCAGGCCTTGGGCACTTCCAGGGTTGGAGCATCCACAGCCTCCCTGGACAATCATGATAAAAAACTAAAATTTAACCCAAATTCCTCCTTTTTTGTGCCAGAGTAAGGGTCACACTGAGGGACCACAGTCCTGCTGCTCCCCAAATCCCACCCTGTGCCTCCCTGGACAATCATAATAAAAAACTAAAATTTAACCCAAATTCCTCCTTTTTTGTGCCAGAGTAAGGGTCACACTGAGGGAACACAGTTCCCCCAATCCCACCCTGTGTCTCCCTGGACAATCATGATAAAAAACTAAAATTTAACCCAAATTCCCCCTTTTTTGTGCCAGAGTAAGGGTCACACTGAGGGACCACAGTCCTGCTGTTCCCCAAATCCCACCCTGTGTCTCCCTGGACAATCATAATAAAAAACTAAAATTTAACCCAAATTCCCCCTTTTTTGTGCCAGAGTAAGGGTCACACTGAGGAAACACAGTCCTGCTGTCCCCAAATCCCACCCTGTGCCTCCCTGGCACTGCTCCTGGAGCTCTGCCAGCCTCGGGGCTGTGCCCATGCCCTGGGGAGCCTGGGCAGCCCAAACACCCTTTTGGAGAAGAAGAAACTTTCCCTAAATCCAACCTGCCCCTCCCCTTGCACAGCTCCTTGCCTGATCACAAACTGTAGCCGTGATATTTTCAGAAAAACCTTTCCTTAGGATTTTTCCTCCTGAGAAGCTGAGAGGCCTCAGGAACAAAATGTAAACATTGATTATCTGCTGCTGTGCAATGCAACAGGTGCATCTGTGATTGGTCTGTGTGGTTGTTTCTAATTAATGGCCAATCACAGTGAGCTGGCTTGGACTCTGTCCGAGATGGAAGCTTTTGTTATTCTTTCCTTCTTTTTCTATTCTTAGCCAGCCTTCTGATGAAATCCTTTCTTCTATTCTTTTAGTAATATAACTTAATATAAAATGCAATATAATAGAGATCATAAAATAATAAATCAAGCCTTCTGAAACATGGAGTCAGATCCTCGTCTCTTCCCTCAACCTCAGACCCCTGCAAACACCATCACAATAAACATCACCAATGAGTCCCTGCCTCATCCTGGCTGTAAAAGAATGTGGATTCCAGAGAATTCCACACCAACCCATCCCTGTGCTACGAGGAGCAGCAATTTCCCATCACGTGGCCCCTCTGAGAGCAGCACACCCTGAGTGTCCTGCTGTCTGTCCTGGCTGTACCTGGATCCCTGCTCCCTCGGGCACCGTGATCTTCCACACGCAGTTGAGGCTGTTCAGGTAGGGCTCAGGGAAGCCTGGGGACAGGATGGTTCCTTTCCTCTCTGTCAGGTTCCCCCCGCAGGGCACTGCCATGAGGAAAGCACAAGGAATTGGTTTTGCTGAAAACATTGTTAAAATGGCAAGAAATTGAGAGCTGGTTGTGATTCGCGGACATGCTGCTCTTTACAACGTAAAGAGAGAGCTTTTAATTCCTGAATCTAACATTTATAGATTTCCAAAAGTGGCAGTGCATTGGAGGGTGACACTGCCATCTATCCAATGACACTGGACAAACCAACTGCCCATCAAATTTCCCCTCTTCCAGAAAAGAACATGGAACAATAAGTCATTTACATAAAGCGCGCGACAAGAGCGCAAACATCAGAAAGCTCAGAAAAACTTAAAAAAAACTCTTTTCAAGGCAAAAAGAGAGCTTTTAATGTCTAACATTTATAGATTTCCAAAAGTGACAGTGGATTGGAGGATGACAATGCCACCTCTCCAATGACACTGGACACACCAACAGCCCATCAAATTTCTCCTCTTGAAATAAAACTCCGCGGACACACTGCTCTTTTCAAGGTAAAAAGAGAGCTTTTCTGACTCCAACATTTATAGATTTTCAAAAGTGGCAGTGCATTGGAGGGTGACAATGCCACTTCTCCAATGGACAAACCAACTAGACACACCAACAGCCCATCAAATTCCTCCTCTTCCATAAAAGAACATGGAACAATAAGTCATTTACATAAAGCGCGCGACAAGAGCGCAACCATCGGAAAGCTCAGAAAAACTTTAAAAAAACTCTTTTCAAGGTAAAAAGAGAGCTTTTAATTTCTAACATTTATAGATTTTTGAAAGTGACAGTGAATTGGAAGGTGACAATGCCACCTCTCCAATGACACTGGACACACCAACAGCCCATCAAATTTCTCCTCTTGAAATAAAACTCTGCGGACACGCTGCTCTTTTCAAGGTAAAGTGAGAACTTTGGATTTCTGACTCTAACATTTATAGATTTCTGAAAGTGGTAGTGGATTGGAGAGTGACAATGCCATCTGGCATTGACACTGGACAATAACCAATGGCCCACCAAATTTCCCCTCTTCCATAAAAGAACACAGAGCAGTAAGTCATTTACACAAAGCGCGCAACAAGAGCGCAAACATCCGAAAGCTCAGAAAAACTTTAAAAAATCAAGGTGGCACCTACCCACGCAGGTGGGGACGGAGGAGTTCCACTGGGCCAGGGCCCCGGGCATGGCCAGGCACTGGATGGCAGGGGAGCCTCGCAGGCTGTAGCCGGGGCTGCACTCGAAGCGCACCAGGGCGCCCACGGCGAAGTCGCTGCCCAGGCGCCGGCCGTGCCGCGGCTCCGGCACCGAGCTGCACTGCGTGGCGCTGGTGCGGGGCACGGCTGCCACACGGGAGGCACACACACAGAACACAGTTAGTGCTGGCAGGGAGATGGTGCAGGGAAGATCTGTCAGCTTTACACTGAAATTCCTGAATGCCGAGAGGTGCTGGGTGCAGACTGACTGCTGGCTGATTGTACCTAAAAGCCTGAAGTGTCAGGGGCGAATCCAAACATGATTATTGAATGATTGCACCTAAATCCCAAAGTGTTTAAAACCCAAGGAGTGGCTGAATCCAAACTTGGCCATTGGCTGATTGTACCTAAACCCCAAAGTATCTAAATCCAAAGGAAGGGCTGAATTCAAACTTGGCCATTGACTGATTGTACCTAAACCCCAAGGAGAGGCTGAATGCAAACATGACCATTGACTCATTGTATCCAAAAACCTGAAGTATCAGGGGTGAATCCAAACATGACCACTGAATGATTCTACCTAAATCCCAAAGTGTTTAAAACCCAAGGAGTGGCTGAATCCAAACTTGGCCATTGACTGATTGTACCTAAACCCCAAGGAGGGGCTGAATCAAACACAACCATTGACTGATTGTACATAAATCCCAAGGAAGGGCTGAATTCAAACTTGGCCATTGACTGATTGTATCTAAACCCCAAGGAGGGGCTGAATGCAAACATAACCATTGACTCATTGTATCTAAAAACCTGAAGAATCAGGGGTTGAATCCAAACACGACCATTGAGTGATTGTACCTAAATCCCAAAGTATCCAAATCCAAAGGAAAGGCTGAATTCAAACTTGGCCATTGAGCAATTGCACCTAAATCCCAAAGTATCTAAATTCCAAAGAGTGCCTGAATCCAAACCTGACCATTGACTAACTGAACCTAAACCCCAAGGAAGGGCTGAATCCAAACGTGGCCATGGACTGATTGTATCTAAAACCCCAAAGTATCTAAATCACAAAGAGAGGATGAATCCAAGCACAACCACAGCTTGATTTTATTTAAATCCCAAAGATTGGCTTAATCCAAGCATGACCATTGACTGATTGTATCTAAATCCCAAAAACTGGTCGAATCCAATCATGACCATTGACTGATTATACCTCAATCCTAAAGATTGGCTTAATCCAGGCATGACCACTGAGTGATTACTCCTAAACCCCTAAGCATCTAAATCCTAAAGAATGTCTGCATCCAAGCATGACCATTGACTGATCATTCCTAAATCCCAAAGCACCTAAACCCCAAAGGTGGGCTGAACCCAAGAATGACCACTGAGAAGAGATAAAAGAACATTTCCCTCCCAGTTCTGCCAGCTCAGGTGATCTGAGTTCAAGTGGTTCCATGTCAGACCAAGTGGAGGTGGCACCTGGGTGGGCATGGGGGCACCTGCATGAAGGTTGGACTTGAAGATCTTGGAGATTTTTTCCAACTTTAATGATTTAATGATTCTATACCTGAAATAAAAGCAGCTGGGACATCCAGACCCCCCCATTCATCCAGTTCTCCCTCCAGAGAACTTCTCCCACACCAAAAGGTTGTTTTTAGCCAGGAGAACCAAAGGATTTGGCAGTGGCTTCCCAAAAAATTGTTTTGTCACCCAATGCAGGAGCCCTTGGGTTCCTCAGCTCCCTGGGCCTCATGGCCACGAAGGAGCAGCAATTGGAAAAAAAAATCTTCTTTGGAAAAGAAAGAAAAGGGAGATTTAAGCTGTGATGGTGCTGAAATTGTTGATATTCCTGTCGAATACTGGGAATTACAGTCAAAGACAGGAATGAGTCTGGCAGATAAGTGAGGAGAAAAACTCATCAAAAAAAACCCCAGGTCTATTGCCAAGGAAGAATTCAATTAATATTTTCCTCTGAGTTGATTTAAATTTATGAGTGTTTAGCTAATTAGAGTCTGGCCAGGCAGATCCAAATCAGGATCGCCCTTTCCCCTTGCTTCCCATGCAGCTCTTGCAGGAGGGAGGAGGAAACCTTCCCTGGATTCATCAAAACCTTTGTTCTGCTGAGCTCTTTGAAGATTACAATCACAGCCACGGCTGTTTCACACTCATTAGGCAGGAATTCAAGAGAACAGATCTCTAACTATTCCAAAATCCAAACCACGCTTTGCTTCACCCCTGGAGAAGGCTCAGGTCGTGCCAGTGTCTGTCCCCTCTGTGCAGCAAAAGCCTGGATGTTCCCACAGACAACTCCAGGGAGCACGTGGGTGAGAAATCCCTTCTGCTCTCCCGCTGTTCCATGCATCATTTGCTATTTACTCCCATAAAATCCCCGAGCTGTTCTCGCCCAGTGCAGCACAAAGCTGTTACTGAAAGGATCAAGGGGCAGCAGTGTGACAGCCCCGAGCCTGTGACACGCACAGAGGGAGGATTTCCGAGCTGCCAGACGGGATTGCAGCTGCTTACACCCAGCAAAAGTGCTGAAAATGCCTCTGGGAAGAATCGCTGTGGGATAAATCTCTAAATTCCCTGTGTGACTCCAGGCACGGTGTGAGGATGGGGCTGATGGTAATCCTGGGATGTGCAGGGTTCAGGCTGAGTGGGAATGAAAGGGCAGAATACAAAGTACCCACAGCAGCCAGCCAGCCCTGCCAGAGCTCTGCTCCCAGAGGAATCCTAATTCCCTGTGATAGTCCCTGCTCAGAACCCCCAGACACCAAAAGCAGCTCAGGACACTCAGGACACCCCTGGGAGTGACCCGAGGACACTCCGAGAGCACACCTGAACTCACCTTGGTAGACAAAATGGAAGCCTTTGGCAGTGGATTGACCCTTGGAGCTGAATTTGATGAGGATCTGGTTGGTGGTGGCCAATGGCAAAGATTCCCCTGGATGGGGAGGAGGGAAAACGGGAGAGAGACAGAGGTGAAGGAATGAGCCACAGGGAGCAGGTGGTGGGTGTCAGCTGTGCCAAAGCTGCTGTCCCCAGCAGGGACAGGGACAGGGGACAGGGACAGGGAGCAGCTCCCTACCTGAGTGAGAGCCTGAGAGGGAGCTGAGCAGCCGTGAGTGCTCCGTGGGGCCATCGTGCACCTCCACCACGTCATTGAGCGCCGTCTGGAAAAAGGCAAACTGCCCGAAGAGCACTGTGGGGACAGGGACAGGGACAGGGCTGGCACCGGCCACTGCTGTCCCCAGCACCATCACACTGCTGTGCCACTGCTGTCCCCAGCATCGTCACACTGCTGTCCCCAGTGTCCTCACACTGCTGTCCCCAGTATCATCCCACTGCTGTACCCAGCATCACCACACTGCTGTCCCCAGTGCCACCACACTGCTGTGCCACTCCTGTCTCCAGCATCACCACATTGCTGTCCCCAGCATCACCATGCTGCTGTCCCCAGTGCCACCACACTGCCATCCACTGCTGTCCCCAGCATCACCACACGGCTGTCTCCAGTGCCATCCCATTGCTGTCCCTAGTGTCACCACACTGCTGTCCCTAGCACCATCACGCTACTGTCCCCAGCATCACCACACTGCTGTCCCCAGCATCACCACACTGCTGTCCCCAAAATCACCACACTGCTGTCCCCAGTGTCACCACGCTGCCATCCCACTGCTGTCCCCAGCACCACCACACTGCTGTCCCCAGTGACACCACACTGCCATCCCACAGCTGTCTCCAGCATCATCATTCTGCTGTCCCCAGTGTCACCACACTGCTGTGCCCCCACTGCTGTCCCCATGGCCATCACACCATCATCCCCACTGCTGTCCCCATTCCATCCCATTGCTGTCCCCACTGATGGCTCCACTGCTGTCCCACTGCCATCCCCCTGCCACCACACTGCCATCCCATTGCTGTCCCCACTGTCACCACACTGATGACCCCATTGCCACCCCACTGCTGTCCCCACACCGCCCTACACAGCCAGCCCATGGGGCCAAGGCATTTTCATGGAACCCCAGCATCCCCAGGGCTGAACCAGACCCCAAGGACCATTGAGACCAACCCCTGACCCCGCAGGATTCCCAGCATTCCAAACTGGGATCTCTTTTCCCAGCACAGCCTCTGTCCTGTGTTTCAGCTGCCTTTATTCCAGGCAGGCAGTGACAGCCTGGAAAAATGGGAGCCCTTTATAAATCCCCAAATTCCAGAGGCAGCACCAGCCTCCCCTGGTTTCATTAACAGAACATTTTCCCACTGATTCCCAGCCCCCTGGGAATTTTCTGTGACTCATCCCCTTTCCCTGCCTAGGGAACACGAGGTGCAGAATTCCACTGAGGGACAATAATTATTGATTAGCTGTAATGGACAAAATTGGAGAAATCCAGAATTTTCTCTGACTCCAGCACAAAGAACACCCAACAGCACCTCTTGCTGCTCTCCCATCTGCCTTATCTCCAGTTCTGGATGCACTTATAAAAATTATCATTAAAAACCCAGCAAATAAGAAGAGAATCCCATAAAAATTCCAAGCATGGTACCATAGTCCTTGGGCACGACGATGGAGTACAGGCACACCTGGCCACTGGTGTAGTTTTGGGGATAATTTGGGGACAGGACGACTCCATCTGAGCCTGTGTACTGCCCTCCACAGGGAGCTGCAAAGGAAAAGGATCCTGGAGCACCCCTGGAGCCTGGAAATGTCCCCAGCCACCATTCCCTGCTCCAGGTGCTGCTCCCTGAGAGTTCTCATTGGAAAAATCAGGTTTATCCCACCCTGAGTTTGTGCTGGCTCCATGTGGAATTATCAAACCACTAATTAATGTGAGATTTGCACCTCACAATTGGGATGAGCTCCTTTTGCCACCTTTCCTCAGTTTTCCCTGCCAGAGCCTTCCCAAATTAGGGATTTCACTCCTTCCCCCCACCAGCTGCCTCTTGATCCCCTTCTCAGCTCAGGTCTGACTCTGAACCACGAAGTCAGAAAAGAAAACAAAAAACCACAAAGAAACCCTAAGGAAAAACCCCTTGTTTTGTCACTGAGCTGTGCCCCTGCTCAGGAACACCCAAGATTGAGGGTTTGGATTAGCAAAGATCAGGTTTAGCCAGGGTTTAAGAGGATTCTTGATTCCTGTCCTGTGCCAGGTACTCAGGATGTGTCAGGCACTGAATCAGCCATGTCCAGTTTCCTGTCTCCAAAACAAAAATGCTCAAGAAAACTCCCAAAAATCAGCTCTTTCTCTAAAAGAAGAGTATGAAAATTAATTCCTGGTAAAACCCCTAAAAAATGATGGAAAAACTGAAAAATCCCCTCTAAATTAACCCCCAGTTTTCCATGGGGGATGCACTGAGGGGTCCAGCTCTGGGCAGATCCTCCCCCCAGCCCCTTCCTGTGGGATTTACCTGTACAGGTGGGGTGAAGTCAGAAAAGTAAACAAAAATACCACAGAGAAACCCTAAGGAAAAACCCCTTGTTTTGTCACTGAGCTGTGCCCCTGCTCAGGAACACCCAAGATTGAGGGTTTGGATTAACAAAGATCAGGTTTAGCCAGGGTTTAAGAGGATTCTTGATTCCTGTCCTGTGCCAGGTACTCAGGATGTGTCAGGCACTGAATCAGCCATGTCCAGTTTCCTGTCTCCAAAACAAAAATGCTCAAGAAAACTCCCAAAAATCAGCTCTTTCTCTAAAAGAAGAGTATGAAAATTAATTCCTGGTAAAACCCCTAAAAAATTATAGAAAAACTGAAAAATCCCCTCTAAATTAACCCCCAGTTTTCCATGGGGGAAGCACTGAGGGGTCCAGCTCTGGGCAGATCCTGCCCCCAGCCCCTTCCCGTGGGATTTACCTGTACAGGTGGGGTGAAGTCAGAAAAGTAAACAAAAACACCATACCCTGAGGAAAAACCCCTTGTTTTGTCACTGGGCTGTGCCCCTGCTCAGGAACACTGAAGATTGAGGGTTTGGATTAGCAAGGATCAGGTTTAGCCAGGGTTTAAGAGGATTCCTGACTCCTGCCCTGTGCCAGGCACTGAATCAACCATGTCCAGTTTCCTGTCTCCAAAAAAAACCTCAAAAAACCTCCCAAAAATCAGCTTTTCCTATTAAAAGAAGCGCTGTTAAACCCCTGAAAAATGATGAAAACCAATTCCTGGTAAAACCCCCAAAAATTATGGAAAAACAGAGAAAACCCCAGTGAATTAACCCCCAGTTTTCCATGGGGGATGCACTGAGGGGTCCAGCTCTGGGCAGATCCCCCCCCCCAGCCCCTTCCCATGGGATTTACCTGTACAGGTGGGGCGTGGCTTGTTCCAGGTGGGTTTCCCATCCCCTCCCATCACACAGGTGAGGGTGGGGCCCCCCTCGATGTCGTAGCCCCATCACAGTAGAAGGTGATGGTGGAGCCCAGCTTCAGGTCTGTGCCCACCCTGGTGCCATTCTTGATGGACCCTGGGTCAAAGCAGGACTCCCGGGGGTTCTCTGCAAGGAAAGAGATAAAATAATAATAAAAAAGTATAAAAAAAAATTAAAAATTAAAATTCCCAGAATTTTTATTCCTCTGCTGTTTTGATCAGTGAAATCGGAGTTTTTTAGGATTTTTTTTTCACCTGGGAATGTGTGGGGTTTTCACAAGGATTGGCACCATTTGGATTTGGGATTTGGTTTGGATTCTGGCTGCTCCAGACCCTCCCCTGGGAGAAGGGAGGCTCCAGTTCCCACCCAGGCACCCAAAATCCAACGTCCCTGTTTTGGGAGCCACAGACTGGTCAACCTTGTCACCAGCCCAGAGCACTGAGTGCCACAAGGACAAATCATAAATATTTGAGATGGGGAGGTCCTGGCACAGAGAAATCCTGGATTCCACATCCCTGGAATTGTCCAAGGCCAGGCTGGATGGAACTGGGAAAAAAATCCAAGCTCCCTCTTTTGGGAGCCACAGACTGGTCAACTCCCACTGCCCATCACACATTTGTATCCTCAGCCTTTAAATCCTGAAATCCTGGTTTCTCCTGGGCTCAATGGGGTCTCGATGCACAATCCAAATCAAAACTTTCATTTCACACAATCCCAGGATTGCCAAGGCTGGAAAATCCCTTCAGGATCATCGAGTCCAAGCTGTGACCCATCCCCACCTTGTCACCAGCCCAGAGCACTGAGTGCCACAAGGACAAATCATAAATATTTGAGATGGGGAGGAATCTCCATCTGGCACAGAGAAATTGTGGATTCCCCATCTCTGGAATTGTCCAAGGCAAGGTTGGATGGAACTGGGAAAAAAAATCCAAGCTCCCTGTTTTGGAAGCCACAGACTGGTCAACCCCCACTGCCCATCACACATTTGTATTCTCAGCCTTTAAATCCTGAAATCCTGGCTTCTCCTGGGCTCAGTGGGGCTTTGATGCACAATCCAAATCAAAACTTTCATTTCACACAATCCCAAGATTGCTGAGGCTGGAAAATCCCTTCAGGATCATCAAGTTCAAGCTGTGACCCATCCCCACCTTGTCACCAGCCCAGAGCACTGAGTGCCACAAGGACAAATCATAAATATTTGAGATGGGGAGGTCCTGGCACAGAGAAATCCTGGATTCCCCATCCCTGGAATTGTCCAAGGCCAGGCTGGATGGAACTGGGAGCAATCAGGGATAGTGGAAGCTGTCTCTGCCCTTGGATGGATTTTAAAGTCCTTTCCAACCCAAACAAGTGTGAGATCCTTTCATTTATTCCTTGGACACCTCCAGGGGTGGGGATTCCTCCCTTTCCAAGGCCTGACACCTTTTCCATGCAGAAATTCCTGCTGATGTCCAACCTGAGCCTCTCCTGGCACAACCTGAGGCTGCTCCCTCTCACCCTGTCCCTGCTCCCTGGGAGCAGAGGCCAAACCCCACCTTGCTCCACCCTCCTGGCAGGCAGAGAGTGAAAAATTCTCTGCCCTGCAGAGTTTAAAATCCCATTTCCACATAAAAATTCCAGGGAACACTACAGAGCTGTCAGGACTTAGATATTTCTTTCCTTCTTCTTCTAACAGCTTTTCTTTTGGGTTTTTATTTTCTTTAATTTTTTTTCCTGCCTGCAATATAATTAGAGGCTTTGATTAATCCTGCTCTTTTGTCATTTGGAAATTGCTCATTAAAGACAAGGGCTTTTCTGAGAGCAGTGGCTCTGGGAACGATTCAAGTGTGCTTAAGCATTAAATCAGGGGCTCTCAGATTTTGGGGAAGGTGTGGAAGGAGAAACAGGAAACTGTAAAGCCCACAGGTCTTGCTTTTGCTTCTCTGCATGAAAAATCAGATGATCCCATGGTTTCCTGTCCACAGCAGCTGCACCAGGTGATCCAAGTGAATGGAGCACAAAAAGATGGGATTTTTTTTTTCCCAGAGCACCAATTCCTTGTTTTGGGAGCCACAGACTGGTCAACCCCCGCTGCCCATCACACATTTGTATCCTCAGCCTTTAAATCCTGAAATCCTGGCTTCTCCAGGCTCAGTGAGGTCTTGATGCATAAATTATGGACACTTTGAGCACCACTTTTCCAGTTTCACTCCTTTCCTCTTCACCTTCCTCTCTCTTCCCACTGCTTTGGGAGAGAGGGACACCCTCCCTCTCTCCCTTTCTCCACCCTCTGCTTTGGGGGTGTAAAAACACCTGAATTCCCCCTGGAAGGAGTTTTCCACAGCATCTAAAACCTCTCCCACTTGTTCCAAAGTGGAGATTTAGCAGAGAAATAATAATAATAAGCAGAGTGAATAAGCAGAGAGAAAGCTCCATGTGGCTGCTGGTGGGGTCTTGATGCACAAATTTTGGACACTTTTGAGCACCACTTTTCCTCTCTTCCTGTTTCACTCCTTTCCTCTTCTCCACCCACTGCTTTGGGAGAGAGGGACTCCCTCCCTCCCTTTCTCCATTCTCTACCAGAATTCCCCCTGGAAGGAGTTTTCCACAGAATCTAGAGTCTCTCCACTTGTTCCAATGAGGTGGAATAATGTGGGAATAAGCAGAGCCTCAGGTAGCTGCTGATGGGATCTTGATGCACAAATTTAGGACACTTTTGAGCACCACTTTTCCTCTTTTCCTGTTTCTCTCCATTCCTCTTCACCTCCCTCTCTCCTCCCACCGTGCTTTGGGTGAGAGGGACGCTCCAAATTTTGGCACCTCCAAAGCAAAGGGTGGAGAAGGGGAGGGAGAGAGTCCCTCTCACCCAAAGCAGTGGGAGGAGAGAGGGAGGTGAAGAGGAATGAAACTGGAAAAAAGTGGTGCTCAAAGTGTCCAAAAGTTGTGCATCAAGACCCCACCAGCACCCACCTGGGGTTTTCCCTCTGCTTATTCCCAGATTATTCCACCTCTTTGGAACAAGTGGAGAGGCTCTAGATGTCCTCCAAGTGAGGTCTTGATGCACAAACTCCTTTCTCCATTCTCCGCCTCAGAGGTGCCAAAACACCAGAATTCCCCCTGGCAGGAGTTTTCCACAACATCTAGAGCCTCTCCAATTGCTCCAAAGAGGTGGAATAATGTGGGAATAAGCAGAGGGAAAGCCCCAGGTAGCTTCTGAGCCCCCAGCCCTCACCTGTGTACTCGATGACGAAGCCGGCGTTGCTGACGGAGGCGTCGCTCCGGAACGCCAGGAAAAGGCTGTTGCTGCTGCTCTCGATCCTCTCTGGGAGCTGGGAGCCATAAAAACTCCCAATCAGGGGGCTCAGGGAGTCAGGCCCGTCGTAGATGTGCAGGAAATCATAGCCAGGCTCCAGGCTGAAGCTGCAAAAGCAAAGGAGGAGAGCTTGGGGTCAGGACGCGTCGCTGGAGAATTCCGAGTTGAGGTCCTGGGGTGTGGAAGCCCAGGGCAGGGATTGGCTGCTCCTGCTCCAAAGTTCTGCCAAGCAGGACATTCCTGCCAGCTGCTCCTGCTCCAGAATCCTGCCAGGCAGAGGAAATTCCTGCCTCCATGCATGTGTGAGGGATCCAGGAGTGGGGATGGAGTCAAGACACAGAGCCTGAGCTGGAGCTGCTGCAGGGATTCCTGGGCTGTGCCACATCATGTTCTGTTGTATTTGTGGGGTGCCCCATGGCAGGGAGGAATGATGAATTTGACTCCATGCTCTCAGAAGGCTGATTTATTATTTTATGATACTGTATTATATAAAAGAATGCTATACTAAGCTATACTAAAGAATATAGAAAGCTAAAAAGATAAAAATGAAAACTCGTGACTCTTTCCAGAGTCCTGACACAGCTTGGTCCCAATTGGCCAAAGAGTGAAAACAACTCACAGCAGAATCCAATGAAACAATCACCTGTGGGTAAACAATCCCCAAACACATTCCAATGCAGCAAAACAGAGGAGAAGCCATAAGATAATATTGTTTTCCTTTTTCTCTGAGGCTTCTCAGCTTCCCAGGAGAAGAATCCTGGGCAAAAGGATTTTTCCAGAAAATATGACTGTGACAATGTTCTGTCTATCAAAGAGCAGCTGCAGCTGGAATATGAGGATCTCCCCCTCCAAAAAAGTCTGGGAGCAGATTATCCAGGGGCATGGGACAGCTCCATCAGCTTTGGGTTGGCTCTTTTCCAGAGTTGAAGACATCCACACCCAGATCATCCCTCCCCTCTCTGTGGCCATGGCACCAAAACCACGAGGCCCCTCCCTAAGCCACGGCACCAAACCCTGGTGTACTCACACGTTGAACACCAGGGCAATGACATAGTCAGGGGACACTGTCAGCTTCCAGTCACACTCCTTCCCTGGGGGATACGGCTCCGGGTACTGCGGGGACAGGATCACCCCAGCCGGGCCCGTCAGGATCCCGCCACACGGAGCTGCAGGAAAACCACCACGGGTGAGCCTTTTGTGAAAAATGCATGTATTTTATGATTGGCTTTTGGCAAATATTCAAATGGATGTTGTATGTGTTGTGTTAGAAAGTGATGCTGTATTAAATCTCTTTAGTAGTGTGGTAAATATAGTTTTAGGTTATAAAAAATGCTAAAATAGAAACTGTGCCATGTAGGGTACTTTTTTAAAGAAAGGACTTGCAGTGAGATAGCAGCCACAGGACACCTGAATCTTTCAGAGAAAAAGAATTTATTGCTCCGTTATCAGAAGAAACGAACTTCTTCCTGCCTCAAAGACACTGTTAGGATTTGGAGGAAGAAGTTGGCACTGACCAGACAGAATCCTGTGTTGGACTGGAATTTATGCATCATGGATGAGGTGTGTGAATATCCAACAGGCTGTTGTTTTTAAGGGTTAATCCTCTGTTAATGTGGGTCCCTTTTTGGGCTCGTGCTGCCCAGAAAAAGGTACCCAGACTGTCCACAACTCTTTGTATTTATTGTTTCATATCGTCCTAATTCAATTTGTCCAAATTATTATTACTCTAATTATATCACTATTTTTATAACCATTTTATTACTATCAAACTCTTAAAATTTTAAAAACAAGCGATTGGCGTTTTTCACAATTTGGAGCACACAGACTTCCAAAGCACCAAATGGGAAGCAGGAATGGAATGAAAAAAGGAGATGTGATAGACAGGGGAGCTTGAGACAGCACAGAATCCTTGAGGGGTATTTTAGTGGGAAGTGACCCTGAGGCTGATGTGTGACACGAGGTTATGGTGGCTCTGCCAGGTGAGGGCTCTGCCAAACACCACAAACAGAGCTCTGGATGCCACCAGGACCTTCCTAAAATCCATAAATGAGGAGCCAGGAGGGCAGAAAGGGAGAAATTCCACTTTTCTGCTGCGTTTATGGAAGTCCCTGTCAAGGCCTGCTTGCCTGTAACGAGCTGAAAACACGTCTGGGCCTAAATGGCTCCGTCGTGTTTACTCCACTTCCCGGCACATTAAATGCCAAGCTGATTGAAAAATCAATTATTGCTTTTTTTAAGGCTCAAAGTGCCTGCTCGTGTTTCTCACCGTGGCAAAACATGACTGATATTTTTCCTGTCAGTTTTTTATGCAGGCTCTTTGTGAGGGCTCTGAGGTTTCCCAGATCAGCCCTCACGTGTTTGGGGTGAAAGGAAGGGTCTGAGAGCAGGTAAAGAGTGGGATATGGGCTGGGATGGGACAAAAATGATGGGATAAATCTTGGAAAACAGTTTCTGTCAAGGAACGAGCACATGGGATTGTCCTTTGGGCTTTGATAAAGAAAAATATCAGGTAAAACCCAGTGGGGCTGGTCTAGAAATGCCATAGTAGGGATTAGAGAGTTTTTCAAGTTCAAAAATGGAGAAATGTTATCCTTCTGGGACACACCAGGAAACCACAGCACAGATATGGAAAACTGGGCTGAAAATCCCCCAAAAATACCTTGGAATAACCAACAACCCTCCCACGTTTGGGATGGGATGAGAGCAAGGAGAGCACAGCCTGTGGGGGGATCTGAGAGCAGCTACAGAGTGGGAAATGAGCTGGGATGGGACAAAAATGATGGGATAAATCTTGGAAACATTTTCCATGAAGGAATGAGCACATGAGATTGTCCTGTGGGCTTTGATAAAGAAAAATATCAGGTAAACCCCAAAGGGTCTGGTCTAGAAATGCCATAGTAGGGATTGGAGAGCTTTTTCAAGTCCAAAAATGGAGAAATGTTATCCTTATGGGACACACCAGGAAACCACAGCACAGATATGGAAAATTTGGCTGAAAATACCTTGGAATAACCAACAACCCTCCCACGTTTGGGGTGGGATGAGAGCAAGGAGAGCACAGCCTGTGGGGGGATCTGAGAGCAGCTACAGAGTGGGAAATGAGCTGGGATGGGACAAAAATGATGGGATAAATCTTGGAAAACAGTTTCCATGAAGGAACGAGCACATGGGATTGTCCTGTGGGCTTTGATAAAGAAAAATATCAGGTAAAACCCAGTGGGGCTGGTCTAGAAATGCCATAGTAGGGATTGGAGAGCTTTTCAAGTCCAAAAATGGAGAAATGTTATTCTTCTGGGACACACCAGGAAACCACAGCACAAATATGGAAAATTGGGCTGAAAATCCCCCAAAAATACCTTGGAATAACCAACAACCCTCCCACGTTTGGGATGGGATGAGAGCAAGGAGAGCAGAGCCTGTGGGGGGATCTGAGAGCAGCTCACAGAGAGGGAAATGAGCTGGGATGGGACAAAAATGATGGGATAAATCTTGGAAACATTTTCCATGAAGGAATGAGTACATGGGATTGTCCTGTGGGCTTTGATAAGAAAAATTATCAGGAAAAACCCAGTGGGGCTGGTCTAGAAATACCCAAATAGAGATTAGACACCCTTCTCCAAAGCTTTAAAGCAACTTGTTCAACCAAGTCCAGACTGAAGCACGGAGAACTTTTATCCCTCTGGGACACAGCAGGAAATCACAGCACAGACATGGAAAATTTGGCTGAAAGTCCCCCAAAAATGCCTTGGAAGGACCCACCAGCACCTCTTCTGTGCCCATTCATCCCAATTTTAACCCCAAGGGTGCTTTCCCCTCCCAGACTGTAACATCAGGGGAAAACTCCGCAGAAACTGAAATCTAAGGACTCATTTTTGAAAAGCCTGAGGGAGACAAGTGTTCAACACCCTCGGATTCCTTTGAAAATCCCACCCAGAGTCTCCAGAGGATCTGAAGCAGGAGCTGGATCCAGCCAGGGCTGCCTGGGGTTGGGAGGGATGCAAACTTCAAATGGCCCAAACCTCCCGGGGCTCTCCCAGCCCTGATTGTTTCACAGTTGTGCCACAAAGAGGGGAAAACGCATCTGAAATGCTAAATACCCCCAATCAGCCCTAAATTTAACACTGAATTTTCCCAGTTTAGCTCCAACCAAGCTGCCTCTCCCCCAGTTACTGATATTTCACTGATTATTCCTCCAAATCCTTTATCACTTCATATTAAAATTGGCTGGGCAAAAAAAGACCTATAAACAATTGAAGTATAATTTGAAGTACAATTTGAAGTATTAGAAAATCAGCTTTTTTAATCATAGCTCTGAAGACCTGAAGGGGATTTTAAAAAATATTTCTTAATTTTTTATGAAGTGTGGAGTGAAATTTTACAACAGGGTTCAGGTCAGGGATCTGTGTCCATGTGCCCAGATCATGGATCTGCATCCCTGGGCTCAGATCATGGATCTGTGTCCATGGATTCAGGTCACAAAAGTGTGTCCATGGATTCAGGTTACAGATCTGTGTCCATGGGCTCAGAACAGGGATCTGTGTCCATGAATTCAGATCATGGATCTGTGTCTGTGTGCCCAGGACATGGATCTGCATTCCTGGGCTCAGATCATGGATCTGTGTCCATGGATTCAGGTCACAGATATGTGTCCATGGGTTTAGAACATGGATCTGTGTCCATGGGTTCAGGTCATGGATCTGCATCCACAGATTCAGGACAGGGATCTGCGTCCCTGGTCTTAGGACAGGGCCCTGTGTCCTTGTGCTCAGGTCACAGATCTGTGTCCCTGTGCCCAGGGCATGGCCCTGTGTCCCTGTGCCCAGGGCATGGCCCTGTGTCCATGGATTCAGGACATGGATCTGTGTCCATGTGCTCAGATCGTGCATCTGTGTCTGTGTTCCCAGACCATGGATCTGTGTCCCTGTGCCAGGACTGGACCCTGTGTCCATGGATTCAGATCTGTGTCTGTGTTCCCAGACCATGGATCTGTGTCCCTATGCCAGGACAGGAGCCTGTGTCCCTGTGTCCATGGATTCAGATCTGTGTCCGTGTGCCCAGGTCATGGATCTGTGTCCCTGTGCCAGGACCAGACCCTGTGTCCACGGGTTCAGATCTGTGTCCCTGTGCCCAGACCATGGATCTGTGTCCCTATGCCAGGACAGGGCCCTGTGTCCCTGGATTCAGATCTGTGTCCGTGTGCCCAGGTCACAGATCTGTGTCCCTGTGTCCTCGGATTCAGATCTGTGTCCCTGTGCCCAGACCATGGATTTGTGTCCCTGTGCCAGGACCAGACCCTGTGTCCCTGTGTCCACGGGTTCAGATCTGTGTCCCTGTGCCCAGACCACGGATGTGTGCCCGTACCTGTGCAGGTGGGTGGGTCTGGCTGCCAGAAGAACCTGTTCTGGATCTGCACACAGGTGATCTGGGCCTCCCCTTGCAGGGTGTAGCCGGGGTTGCACTGGAAGGTGATGGAGTCCCCGGCCTCCCTGCTGTCCCCGCTCCGGCTCCCGTTCTGGGGGATTCCTGGGTCGTTGCAGGACGTGGCTGTGGACACTGCAGGCAATTAAAAGCACTCTTGAATATCAATGTTTATTTAACACCAGGCCTGCAGCACTGCCTGTCCCCAGGCTCTGTCCTTACCCAGACATCCAGGCCATGCCTTGTTTCCCCATCCCTCCTCCCTCAGCATCCCACGAAGTTCCCCATACACACAAAAAGTGCTTTTCCCTTTGCTCTGAGCATCTGCCACTCCAGCTGGAAAAGGCTCTGGGGACCAGCAAGTTCAAGAGCAGCACCCAGGGAGCAGCTTTGATGTAGAATTGTGCACATGGCTGTTTACTCCATCAGGCCAGACACCCACTGATCCTCCACGGTGGTTTTGGAGAGTTCAGTGCCAAGGCACATGCTGCAAAATCAACTCAGCCACCAGCACTTCACGTTTTCCCCTGAGGGCCAGAGAAATTTAGCCTCAAGATCTGTGAAGCATCAAGCCTGACCTTTCAGAAATGTGTTTGTTTCCTTTCCAGACTTGTTGCTGCCTCTCTTTGAGGTCTGAGATGTCCCCTGAGCTGGGGACAGGCAAAGCTTCGCTGCTGCCTGAGCTCAAGGTCTGCCAACAGCACAAGGATTTACCAGCAGGGAAAATCCTGGACTAATAGGAGTTTTGTGAGCTTATCCACCTCATTAAAGCTCCCAAGATCCCAAAGTGGACAGGTCTGAGCTCAGGTCTGGCTGCTTAGTCACACCTGCTGAACAAAGGCTTTGAGCAGGAGCAGTCAATAAAGCCCAGCTCCAGATCAGGAGCTTATTTCCTGCTAAGTTGATGAGAGTCTGTTACAGCCAGGCAGTTTAGAGAAAGCTGCTCTTGAAAGAGCCAGAGGAAATCCCTCTCTTTCTGTGCAGCTGGAGATAAGGAAGTTAACAGCCCAGGCTGGTTCTTCCTGGCAGGATGAGACACAAATCTGGCAAAAAAAACCCAGGATGGCACCGCTGTGCTGGGTGACACAAAGCTCTGCCTCTGTCTGGGTCATCCCAAAGGTGCAAAATCCAGCAGAAATTCCCCCCAAAATGCTGCCTTGTTCCCCCAGCCAAGCAAGACACCCTGGACAGAAAGTTATGCAAAAAAAAATCCCCCAAACTTGGGAAGATGTTTCACAGTGTCTCACTCCAGGCAAAGTCACATCAACACCCACCCAACCACTCCCTGCTTATTATCACTCCAAAACAAACCTGGAACATTCTGTAAATATTGGAATATATCACCTAAATAATTGAAATTAATATGTTTGCAAGGATGAGGTTTAGCTGGGGTTTCCCTCTGGGTCTGGTCAGGATTTTGAGGAACATCTGCCCATCCCACCTGAGAACTGGATGGCAAAGCCCTGTTTGCTGGTGAAGAAGTCGGTGTTGAACTGCAGGATGACGGAGTTGAAGGTGCTGTGGATGTCCCCGGGCAGCCCCGAGCCGCTCATCTCCTTCAGCAGGATCCCGTTCTCCACTGGCCCGTCCCAGATCCGCAGCACGTCGTGGAACTCCTCGGTGTGGAAAACCATGAAGTGGAGCCTGAGGGGCAGAAAACACCTGAAATTCAGGCCTGGACTGTGGTTTGTGCCACGTTCAGGCTGCCAGGATCACACAGAATGTGTTGGCTCAGCTGGGGTTCAGGCTGGAGTGAGGTTTGTTTGTTTGTGGTGAATTTGACTCCATGTTTTTAGAAGGCTAATTTATTATTTTATATTAATATATTATATGAATTATACTAAATGTTATGTTATTATATTATATAAATTATATTAAACTATACTAAAGAATAGGGAAAGGATACAGACAGAAGGCTAAAAGATAAAAATGAATCTCGTGACTCTTTCTAGAGTCCAGCACAGCCTGACCGTGATTGGTTATTAAGTTAAAACAATTCACATGAAACCAATGAAACAAGAACCTGTTCAATAACCAATCTCTAAATTACATTCCAAAGCAGAAAAACACAGGAGAAACAAATCAGATAATTATTGTTTTCATTTTTCTCTGAGGCTTCTGAGCTTCCCAGGAGAAGAAATCCCAGTGAAGGGATTTTTCAGAAAATTTGATGGTGACAGTTTGTGCCATGTTAAGGCAGCCAGGCTCACACAGAATGTGTTGGCTCATCTGGGGTTCAGGCCCGGAGTGAGGTTTGTTGTGGTATTTTTTGAGTCTTGAATTTGACTCCATGTTTTTAGAAGGCTAATTTATTATTTTATATTAATATATTATATGAATTATACTAAATGTTATGTTATTATATTATATAAATTATATTAAACTATACTAAAGAATAGGGAAAGGATACAGACAGAAGGCTAAAAGATAAAAATGAATCTCGTGACTCTTTCCAGAGTCCAGCACAGCCTGACCGTGATTGGTTATTAAGTTAAAACAATTCACATGAAACCAACGAAACAAGGACCTGTTGGATAAACCAATCTCTAAATTACATTCCAAAGCAGCAAAACAGAGGAGAAGCAAATCAGATAATTATTGTTTTCATTTTTATCTGAGGCTTCTGAGCTTCCCAGAAGAAGAAATCCTGCTGAAGGGATTTTTCAGAAAATTTGATGGTGACAGTTTGTGCCATGTTAAGGCAGCCAGGCTCACACAGAATGTGTTGGCTCAGCTGGGGTTCAGGCCTGTAGTGAGGTTTGTTGTGGTATTTTTTGAGTCTTGAATTTGACTCCATGTTTTTAGAAGGCTAATTTATTATTTTATGTTATTATATTATATAAATGATACTAAATGTTATGCTGTTATATTATATAAATTATATTAAACTATACTAAAGAATAGAGAAAGGATACAGACAGAAGGCTAAAAGATAAAAATGAATCTCGTGATTCTTTCCAGAGTCCAACATGGTTTGACCATGATTGGTTACTAAATCTAAACAATACACATGAAACCAACAAAACAAGAACCTGTTCGATAACCAATCTCTAAATTACATTCCAAAGCAGAAAAACACAGGAGAAGCAAATCAGTTAATTATTGTTTTCTTTTTTCTCTGAGGCTTCTGAGCTTCCCAGAAGAAGAAATCCTGGTGAAGGGATTTTTCAGAAAATTTGATGGTGACAGTTTGTGCCATGTTAAGGCAGCCAGGCTCACACAAAATGTGTTGGCTCATCTGGGGTTCAGGCCTGGAGTGAGGTTTGTTGTGGTATTTTTTGAGTCTTGAATTTGACTCCATGTTTTTAGAAGGCTAATTTATTATTTTATATTAATATATTATATGAATTATACTAAATGTTATGTTATTATATTATATAAATTATATTAAACTATACTAAAGAATAGGGAAAGGATACAGACAAAAGGCTAAAAGATAAAAATGAATCTCGTGACTCTTTCCAGAGTCCAGCACAGCCTGACCGTGATTGGTTATTAAGTTAAAACAATTCACATGAAACCAACGAAACAAGGACCTGTTGGATAAACCAATCTCTAAATTACATTCCAAAGCAGCAAAACAGAGGAGAAGTAAATCAGATAATTATTGTTTTCATTTTTCTCTGAGGCTTCTGAGCTTCCCAGGAGAAGGAATCCCAGTGAAGGGATTTTTCAGCAAATGTGATGGTGACAATTTGTGCCACATTCAGGCAGCCAGGCTCACACAGAGTGTGTTGTCTTCTCTAGAATTCAGACCTGAAACATGGCTTGTGCCAAATTCAGGCAGCCAGGCTCACACAGAACATGTTTCATCTGGAATTCAGACCTGGAGGGTGGTTTTTGCCAAATTCAGGCAGCCAGGCTCACACAGAATGTGTTGTTTCATCTGGAATTCAGACCTGGAGTGTGGTTTGTGCCACATTCAGGCAGCCAGGCTCACACAGAACATGTTTCATCTGGAATTCAGACCTGGAGTGTGGTTTTTGCCAAATTCAGGCAGCCAGGCCCACATGGAATGTGTTATTTCATCTGGAATTCAGACCTGAAACATGGTTTTTGCCAAATTCAGGCAGCCAGGCCCACATGGAACGTGCTGTCTCATCTGGAATTCAGGCCTGGAGTGTGCTTTGTGCCAATCCCAATGCTGGATTGCAGCACCTCCAGGATTCTGATGTATTTTAGGAAGATCTGGGTGTTGCAGAATGAGGTTTAGATCAGCAAACAGAGGAACTTCAGCAGAGAACAGAGAGAAAATGAGGCAGCAGAGGGGAGAGCTCCAAAACCCACACCAGGAAGGGAAGGGAGGGAAAACAGGAGTTGGGAAGGTGACAATGAGCTGACACTGAGGGTTCATTTTGAGGCTCTGAAGGCAGATTTCATTCCCTTCCTCTGGATTTCAGAGCTGGGTCTGTCCTGCAGAGAGGGCTCAAGGGACTCCCACAGGGAATTCCTGAGGGAAAGCTGCAGGAGGGCTCATGGTGAGGGAATTCCTGCTGAGGCTGGGCCACCAATGGACCCCAGGGACAGGCAGGAGGTCCCTCCATGCTGGTGGCACTCCAGGACAGGACAGACATGATCCCAACACATGGGATCACGTTGGGATCTGCTCCCCAGGTGGGATCCCCTGGTGGGATGTGCTCCCCAGGCCCAGCTCTGCAGTGGGAGGATGAGGAGCAGATGGATCCAGGCTTTTCCGGGAGCTTTGGGATCTTCCCAGGTCAGAAGAACCATCCAGGAACAGGATCCTGCCCTGGTTGTGGTGACACCTGGGGGAGTGACCAGCTGAAGGATGCAGTTCTGAGTGTCCTGAGTGGGAATGGACTCACAGGGATCATCAAATCCAATCCCAGGCCCTGCAGACACCCCCAAATCCCAGCCTGTCCTTGGGGGTAATGTCCAAATCCTCCTGGAGCTCTTGGGAATGTGAGCATTCCCTGGGGATGGAGCAGGAGCTGCTGATCCCTTCCACTCCTGCACTCCAATCCCACCTGCAGAGGAGGAATTTCCCTGTCCCTGTCTGTCACTGCCCCATTTTCCCTCTGGCACAACAAAATCAGGCCAACCATGGGCAACTCAACCCCAGTGTGAAACGGGGACAGAAACCTAGAAACAGAAAAAAAATAAAAATCTGTAAAAAATAAACCCATCAGGTGCTGTGCTGAAATCCCTGCCAGCCCACAGAAGCAAACAGGGAAGCTTTCACTTGGCTGCTTTCCCATTTATCTGGGGCAAACATAAATAAATCAGGGGAGAGCCATAAAGAAAAAGGGGGAGAAAAAAATAGAAGAAAAAAAAAAAGCCCCACTGCAAAATCCTCAGCAACAAAATGATGCCCAGAGAAGCTGGGAGAAACCAAAAGAGCTGAATCATAAATCTCCCAAGCAGAGACCTTGAGCAAAGAGAAATAAAGCCAGGCTGGAGGAAAATCAGGATGGATGGTGCAGAGCTGTTCTCCACGGCTGCCTTGGACTGATTACGTTTGTTCCCAGCCTGAGCTGGGCCCAGTGAGCCAGAACTGCTGGGAAAAGCTCATCCCTGGAGACCTTGGGAGGAGGGAGAGGCTGCCAGAGGCTGAGCTGGGCTGGGGGGACACCCTGGAACCACCACCAGCAACTAAACCACCCCCTTTGATCTGAGAAAAAACAAATTCAGGGGAGAACCCCTGGATGCAGGTGATGAGGCTGGAATCTGTTGGGGTATCAGACCTGGAGCTCTCTGGAGCAAATCCATCTATTCCACATTCACACCTCAGCTTTTCCCCTCAGCCTGAGGTGTGAGACCAGGCACAGCCCCTGCTGCAGCAGACAATGGAGGGGAAAAGAGCTTTATTCCTGAGGGGAAAAGAGCTTTATTCCTATAGGGAATGGAGTTTTATTCCTGAGGGGAAAAGAGTTTTATTCCTGAGGGGAAAGGAGTTTTATTCCTGAGGGGAAAGGAGTTTTATTCCTGAGGGGAAAAGAGTTTTATTCCTGAGGGGGAAGGAGTTCTGTTCCTGAGGGGAAAGGAATTTTATTCCTGAGGGGAAAGGAGTTCTATTCCTGAGGGGAAAGGAATTTTATTCTTAAGGGGAAAGGAGTTTTATTCCTGAGGGGAAAGGAGTTTTATTCCTGAGGGGAAAGGAATTCTATTCCTGAGGGGAAAGGAGTTTTATTCCTGAGGGGAAAGGAGTTTTATTCCTGAGGGGAAAGGAGTTTTATTCCTGAGGGGAAAGGAGTTTTATTCCTGAGGGGAAAGGAGTTTTATTCCTGAGGGGGAAGGAGTTCTGTTCCTGAGGGGAAAGGAATTTTATTCCTGCACTCTGAATTTCCAGGCCTGTAATTTCCCAATTACAGGCATGGAAACGCAGTTAAAAAAAACCCCAAAAAAACCATACAAGCAAACAAAAATACCCCCCAAAACAAAAAAAACCCACCCAAAAACAAACAAACAAAACCAAAAACAGAACCCAAACCAAACCACAAAAAACCCCAAAAAACCCCCCCAAAACAAAACAAACAAACAAATAAAAACACACAACAAAACAAAAACAAACACCAAAACCCAAACCAAACCAAACCAAAACCAACAACCAAATTAGAAACTGGGGAGATTATATTTAAAAAATAAATATAATATAATTAAAATATAAAATAAATAAATATAATTGAATAAATATTTAATATTTAATATAAGAGTGGGGAAGTTCTGCCACAGCTTAGCAAGGAGCAGGGAGGAGAGCCCAGCTCTGCCCTGAGTGTGAACAACCCTTGATCCCTGTGGGTCCCTTCCAGCTCTGGGCATTTTCTCTATTTTTATTCTCCTGGAAAAGGTTTTTATAGGCCAGAGTAGAGAGGTCCCTTTTCCCCCCCATCCAAAGGCTGCTTCAGCAATTTTGCTGCTGTAAATCCTAAAAAATTGCTGTTTTTAGATGAAATTTTGGAAAGGAACTTGTCAATACCCATAAAAATGGGATGAATTAACAACATCAGTGGATTTTGACAACACTGGGATCAAGGATTGACCACAACCCATCCCTGCCATGTCTCTGTGCTCCCTGCTCCCAGCTGGGCAAGGAATTTCCATCCATTTTCCAGCACATCCTCCTGCTTTTCCTCCTGCTTTTCCTCCTGCTTTTCCTCCTCCTTCCTCCTCTCCCCCAGCCCAACCAAGGCACTCCCTGCCCCACATCAGCCCCTGTGCAAGAGCAGCCCTGTCCCTTTCCTGGCTCTGAGGTGCAGCCTCATTTTTCTCCCTGCCTCACCCCCCTGCCCTTCCCCTCGTGCTGTGCAGCTACAGCTTCATTCCAAAAGCTCTGGTGATTAATTTTCATGTAAGTTATAAATGAAAGCTTTATACAATTGTATCATGCGTGAAGAGGATTATTTTTCCAATGGATTACCATAAAAATGAAGTTGCTGGGAATGTGCTCTCTCCACTCCCCTGGGATCAGCTGTGCTGCTGCTGGAGCTGGGAGATGAGAGGGGAAGGGAGAGGGAGCTCTGATCCCTGGGAAAGGCAGGGTCACCAGGTGTGTGTGGCTCTGACACCTTCTGGAACCTTCTCCTTTCACTGCTGGCCTCTTCCAAGCCTTTGGTTGATCCCAAATCTCTGCTCATGTGGGTGCTTTTAGGATTTACAGCAGCAAAGTTGCTGAAGCAGCCTTTGGATGGGGAGGAAAAAGGGACCTCTCTACTCTGGCCTATAAAAACCTTTCCAGGAGAATAAAAATAGAGGAGATTTCAAGTGGAAGTTGCCTGTGCAGGGATTCAGCTGCTTTGGCTGTGCTTTTTCTCCTCTGTTCACACCCAAGCCCATCCATTATTGAGCCCTTGCGAAGGGCAGCGCTAATGGAGGGAATTTCTGCATTAAATAAAAATGAAAACTCCAGCCCAGACCTGTCTCCAGCAGAACTCCACGGGCTGAAAGCAGCACAGAGCTCACCCCGAGGGACAGGCTGTGCTGGGGAGGTGATGGGTGCTGAGACAGCAGGGAGGAGAAAATGGGATTGAGAGGGAAAGAATTCAGGATGGAACAGCCACGGGCCTGGGATGAGCCAGGAATGGCTGAGAAGCACTGGGAACTCTGATGGGAGAAGATTATTATTATTATTATTATTATTATTATTATTATTATTATTATTATTATTATCATTATTGTTATTATTACTATTACTATTAATTTATTATTAATTTATTATTATTTTTATTATTATTAATTTATTATTATTATTATTATTATTATTATTATTATTATTATTATTATTATTATTATTATTATTATTATATTTTTATTTATTTATTATCATTGTCATCATCGTTGTTATGTAGAAGTTTTAAGGTGCAATTCTCCCCCTCAAATCCCACTCAGTCAAAGCTTGCCTTGCCCAAATATTCCAGTTTTCTGTGGGTTTTGGCCAGCCTGGAATCTGTGGGAACACCCAGGGCAGCCCTGAAGGGTTTGGCAGGGTTAGGCAAACATCACTGAGGGGTTGGTGGGGCAGAAATGAAGGATCAGGGAGCAGGAATTCCCTGGATTCTGGGACATTCCCTGTGATTTCCTGCAACACCCCCATTCCAGGATTGTGTGGCCATTCAGCACTTTTGGGAAGTTCCTCATTAACCTGCTGGAAAAAAGGGTTTGATTCTGGATGCACCCCATTAAGGAGAGGGGTGGGAAGCTGTCCATGGACTCCAAAGCTCTGAGATGTTTGAGCTGAGGAGCACCATGGGCAGCACCAGGACGTGGCCTGGTGTCACCACCCAGCACTGAAAACAGAGGAGTAGTGATGGCTCTGGGGGCTCTGAGCAGCCTGGGCTGGTGGGAAATAAATCCCATAAATCCTCAATCCCATCCTAAACCATTCCCTGATTCTGGAACCAAAGCAGGGACTTCTCCCTGCTTGTCCCCATCAGACTGACAGGACCTTCTCCCCCTTTGCTTTATTTAATTTTTGACCTGGAAAAAATCAGCTCCAAGTGGGAAAGAAGCCAAACCACAGGAGCCCACCCTGCTCACCCAATGGTGCATCCAGGCTCTGCCTCGATGGTCCAGATGCAGTTGAGGTTGTGGTCGTAGGGAGTTGGATATCCTGGAGAAAGGATCCGGCCTGAGGTCTCTCCTCTGATTGTCCCTCCACACTCAGCTGGAACAAAAATATTTATGGGGTTAGGGAGGAGATTCGTGGCTTTCTGTGGCTCTTGCTTGGCAACAATCTCACCCTGCAACAGAGATTATTCCTATTTTCCCAGGGATTCTAAAAGCTTACAAAGATGAAGAGAATTGTTGAATTCAGCTGAGTTATCAGAATTATTCTGCATTTCTGTGCTGGGTGTGAACACCTGGCAAAGCTTCCCTGCACCTTTCTGAATCCCCAGGGAGCAAAGGCAGAGCCTGGCAGGATCCTGATTCCCTGCTCCACACGTGGGGGTGAAGGAGCTCTGCTCCTCTGCTTGGATTCATCAGAAAATGAAGGATAAGAAGCCAAAGAACTTGTAAATGTCGCTGTAAATGAGCTGCAAAGAATGTGAGGATTTGGAATAATTTCCATAACATATCCATTCAAATTCTGTAATTTTCATTTCTTTCCCTTTTCTTTTCATTTCTTTTTAATTTCCACACGCTCAGACACGGCCCCATATCCAGCACATGAAGAGCAAACAGGGTGAAGGTTAGGAAAACGCACAGATGACAGAGATTTATCTTTTTACATCAATAAATGAGGCTGAAACCCCAGCCAAGGAATGGTCCTGCCTCCTGGGAGAGGGAACACAGAGTGCCAGGGGCTGAGCACATCCCTGGGTGTGGAGATCTCCCAGGGGACTCAGTGTCCAACAACTTCCCCATGTCCAGGGCACAGCAGGACAGGAATCAGCAATCAGCCCCATTCGTTTAACACACAAACCCCCAAATCACAATTTCCCCAGCAGGAAGAGCTGCAGGTGAAAAGGGAACTCTGCAAAGGGAATTGAAATGTCTGGGGATGGGATCAGGCGTCAGGCAGCTCTCAAATAAACCTGGCTCTGAGCTGTCACCTGCCAGGACACACGTTGATGTCACTATCAGGGGGTGCCACTCACTTCAACATGTCCAGAGTGAAAGGACAAGGGCTGGAACAGCACAAGGAAGCAAAAATCCCTTGTCAAATGTGTCTTTAGGGCAGAGGATTTCATGTTAAAGCTGCTTCAGGCGCCCTCTGTCTCACACAGGATCCTCACCACATTAATTAGTGCAGATGGGCAATTAACAGCTGAGTTAATGTCAATGGATCAGCAAAGGGTGGACAGGGTGGGGAATCCAATTTCCTAGAGGTGCAGGAGGTGTCTCCATCTCGAGATGCCTCACAGAGGATCCTCACCACAACTTAATTAGTGCAGATGCAATTAATAGGAGAGTTAATGTCAGCGCATCAGCAAAGCAAGGACCAAGGATGTTCAGGGTGTGGGATTCAAGGAAATAAATTCCTGGAAGTTTAGGCAGAGCAGGAGGTGTCTCCATCTTGAGGACCCTCACCACACATAACTTAATTAGTGCAGATGCAATTAACAGCAGAGTTAATGTCAGTGGATCAGCAAAGGGTGGTCAGGGTGGAGAATCCACAAGGAAATAATTTCCTGGAGGTGCAGGAGGCGTCTCCATCTCAAGATGCCTCACAGAGGATCCTCACCACAACTTAATTAGTGCAGATAGGAGTAATTAATAGCAGAGTTAATGTCAATGGATCAGCAAAGCTGGGACAAAAATGGTCAGGGTGGGGTGTGGGACCAAGGGTGCTCAGGGTGTGGGACCCAAGGAAATCTCAGTCTGCAGAGTGCTGGAGGAGCAGGAGGTGTCTCCATCTTGAGGACCCTCACCATACACAACTTAATTAGTGCAGATGCAATTAAGAGCAGAGGTAATGTCAGTGGATCAGCAAAACAGGGACAAAGGGTGTTCAGGATGTGGGATCCAAGGAAATCTCTCCCTGGAGGTGCTGGAGGAAACGGAGAAGGAGGAGGAGGAGAAGGAGAAGGAGAAGGAGGAGAAGGGGAAGAAGGAAAAGGAGAAGAAGGGAAAGGAGAAGGAGAAGAAGGAAAAGGAGAAGGAGGAGAAAAAGGAGGATGAGGAGAAGGAAACGGAGGAGAATGAGGAGAAGGAGAAGGAGGAGAATAAAGAGAAGGAGGAGAAAAAGAAGGAGAAGGAGAATAAGGAGAAGGAGGAGAATGAGGAGAAGGAGGAGAAGAAGGAGAGAAGGAGGAGAATAAGGAGAAGGAGAGGGAGGAGAATAAGGAGGAGGAGAATAAGGAGGATGAAGAGAACAAGGAGGAGGAGAAGGAGAGAAGGAGGAGAATGAGGAGAAGGAGAGGGAGGAGAATAAGGAGAGGGAGAATAAGGAGGATGTGGAGAATGAGGAGAAGGAGGACAATGAGGAGAAGGAGAAGGAGGAGGAGAAGGAGAAGGTGTCTCACCCACACAGGTCGGCAGGGGCTGGTCCCAGGCCCTCCTCTCCCCAGTCAGGCACACCAGCACCCTGGTGCCTCTCAGGGTGTAGCCAGGGTCACAGCTGAAGGACACTGAGCTGCCAGCAAAGTGTCCCTCGTCGTGCACCTTGTACCCAAACTGGGGCACGCCGGGGTCCTCGCACTTGATGAGCTCAAAACCTGCACAGGGAGCAAGGGCAGCTGTTGGTACTGGGGATTTCACAGCCAGGAGGGTTTCACACAAAGCCATGGAGGTGTTTTCTCCTTACAATTATTTGTTGGGAACCAAAAGAGGCCATGTTGGATGTTAGAGGGGTTTAATTCATGTTGGAGTTTTGGTCTGAATTTCTGGATTGCTAATGCTCGACAGCAAAGGTTTGATCAGATCCCAGGGAACAGGGACAGGAGGAGAGAAAACAGCTCTGAGCTGTGCCAGGGGAGATCAGGTTGGATATCAGCAGGAATTTCTGCATGGAAAGGGTTGGAAGGGCTGCCCAGGGAGGTTTGGAGTGCCCATCCCTGGAGGTGTCCAAGGAATGGCTGCATTGGCACTCAGTGACAGGGTGGGGATCAGGCACAGTTTGGACTGGATGGGCCTGGAGGGCTTTCCCACCCTCAGTACCCTGGGATTCTGTGCTCTCCCACACTCCCACTCCACCTTGGGTGCAAGATCACCCCAGAAAGGACTCTTTGCCCATGTTCAACACAAAACCACAAAACTACACCTTGGCCTGTGGGATTGCCAGCACACATGGGATTGGAACTCACTGGAGAACTGCAGCTCGAAGCCTTTGCTGGTGTTGGCAGTGTTGGTGATGAACTCCAGCCACATGGAGCTGGAGGTGCTGTTGATGCTGGTGCCCAGCAGCTCCGAGTGGCTGAAGGTGCCCAGCAGCCGGGCAGAGCTGTTGGTGCCATCGTAGACCTGAGGGAACAACAAATCCAGCCTGGAAAAGCCATTCCTGGGATCAAACATCACTGCCCAGAGAGGCTCTGGCTGCCCCTGCACCCCTGGAAGTGCCCAAGGCCAGGTTGGATGAGGTTTGGAACAACCTGGGACAGTGGAAGGTGCCCCTGTCCATGGCAGGGGTGGCACTGGATGATCCTTAAGATCCCTTCCCACCCAAATCATTCCAGGATTTCCTTAAGATCCCTTCCCACCCAAACCATTCCAGGATTTCCTCAATGTCCCTTCCCACCCAAACCATTCCAGGATTTCCTTAAGGTTCCTTCCCACCCAAACCATTCCAGGATTTCCTCAATGTCCCTTCCCACCCAAATCATTCCAGGATTTCCTCAAGGTCCCTTCCCACCCAAACCATTCCAGGATCGCCTTAAGGTCCCTTCCCACCCAAATCATTCCAGGATTTCCTTAAGATCCCTTCCCACCCAAACCATTCCAGGATTTCCTTAAGGTCCCTTCCCACCCAAACCATTCCAGGATTTCTTTAAGGTCCTTTCCCACCCAAACCATTCCAGGATTTCCTCAAGGTCCCTTCCCACCCAAACCATTCCAGGGTTGGCAGCAGGGATTTCACAGCCAGGAGGGTTTCACACAAAGTCATGGAGGTGTTTTCTCCTTACAAACATTTGTTGGGGACTAAAAGAGGCCATGTTGGATATTAGAGGGGTTTTAATTCATGTTGGAGTTTTAATCTGAATTTCTGGATTGCTAATGCTCGACAGGAAAGGTTTGATCAGATCCCAGGGAACAGGGACCTTCCCACCCAAACCATTCCAGGATTTCCCTGCAGCTTCACTGAGCTCTGGAACAGAGAAATGATGAGGAATTTATCCCACCTTGTCCCTGCTCTGCTCACAGCAACACCCTGGGCTGTCCTTTGGGGGTTTTTTGGTGGAGCAGCTTCCTGGGGAGAGCCAGCAGCTCCTGATAAATGCCCTGATTTGGGGTCACCTCAAACCAAGGAATTTGCTCCTGGCACTGAGCTGATCCTGGGTATTGGAGGGAAAAGGGAAGGAAAGAACCAACCCTGCTCTGAATTCCAGCTTCAGGCTGGAAAAGCAACTCTAAAACTTTCAGGATTCGTCCCACAGGTGACCCAGGAGTGGTCCCTGCATCCACAAGTGCAAACAGGGACAAATTCTTGAGGCAATGTGAGCTGAGGGACGTCAACTAAGTCTGCCTTGATGGAACTCCACAGTGCTGCCCACCTGAGGAGCAGGATTTCCACCCTGGAGGATCTGCACCCTCCTGCTCAGCCCTGATTTACTCTGCACACTGGGCTGCATCTCCTCAGCTCTGTTTCCCAAGGAGAAGCTACTGAAAAAAACCACATTTTCCCCTCAGACTGACTCAGAGATGAGCTTTGATTTAAGAAAAACACAAATGGGTTTTTTTTTCTTCCTTTTGTGAGGACCAAGAGCAGCTCCTCACCAGAGGAGATCGATAGGAACTTTCCTCAGATGAGCAGCTGATGACAAACCCGCTGAGAGAATGTAATTCCACTGACAAGGAGTACATTCCTTGCATTAACAGGAAATCTTTCTCCCTTTCCAGTCATTTGTGAGCTGGAAACGTGGATTACACCTCTCCTGGAGTGTGACACTTCAATGAGGACAGAGGCATTCCTGGGAAGATGGCTCAGCACATCCTTGCAATATTAATGCCTCCTTCAAAACCATCCCTTTGGTTAATAAAAAAAACCTCAAGCCTGGATTTGTCTCCTTCTCCACAGAGTCCTGGAGCTTGAATCATCTCAGAAGAGTCTGGAGTTCTGCATTTCAATCAGCTCCTTTTTTTTGGGACAAACCAGCCTTGATTCTTCAAAGCACTAAAATAATGCTCAAACCTTCACTATTCTGAGGGATGAGGAGTTTTCCCTGTGCAATTCCAGAGGTGAGAGCTGAAGTTTAGCTGGTCTAGGGGAAATCTGGCCTTCCAAACTGCCATGGAAATCACTCCATTGTCCACTGGGATGACACAGAGGTCACTCCCACCTAATCCCACCAACATTTTAGAGCCTTTCTGATGGATGAGGAGTTTTCCCTGTGCAATCCCACTGGTGAGAGCTCAAGTTTAGCTGGTCTGGGGGAAATCTGGCCTTCCAAGCTGCCATGGGAATCACTCCATGGCACTGGGATGACACAGAGGACACTCCCACCTAATCCCACCAAAATTTTAGAGCCTTTCTGATGGATGAGGAATTTTTCCTGGGCAATCCCACATGTGAGAGCCAAAGTTTAGCTGGTCTAGGGGAAATCTGGCCTTCCAAACTGCCATGGGAATCACTCCATTGTCCACTGGGATGACACAGAGGTCACTCCCACCTAATCCCATGAAAATTTTAGAGCCTTTCTGATGGATGAGGAGTTTTTTCCTGTGCAATCCCATTGGTGAGAGCTCAAGTTTAGCTGGTCTGGGGGAAATCTGGCCTTCCATACTGCCATGGGAATCACTCCATTGTCCACTGGGATGACACAGAGGTCACTCCCACCTAATCCCATGAAAATTTTAGAGCCTTTCTGATGGATGAGTTTTTCCTGGGCAATCCCACCAGTGAGAGCTGAAGTTTAGCTGGTATGAGGGAAATTTGGGCTTCCAAACTGCCATGGGAATCACTCCATGACACAGAGGTCACTCCCACCCAATCCCATGAAAATTTTAGAGCATTTAGAGATGTTGCTCCGCACTGCCCGAGCCAGAATTACCTTGAGGACATCTCCTGCCTCCAGCTCGAAGGTCCTGGCTTTCAGCTGGATGCCCTTGCCAGGCTGGCTCTGGATGGAGTAGATGCACTCGTGGTTGTTGTTGTAGTTCAGGGGGTAGTTGGGGGACAGCAGCACGCCCTGGGTGCCCGTCACAGAGGAGCCACACTCAGCTGCAGTGACACACAGAGGGACATTTCAGTGACCCCGCGCGGCTCCCGGCCACAGCACACATGCAGGAGGCTCCTCTGAAGGCCACAGCTGCTCAGCCCCTCCTGCAGCAGCAAGGAGAGGGCTTCTCCCTGCTGGTGTTCACTGCAACCTGGTGGTACTCACTGCAACCTCTTGTAACTCACTACAACCTGCTGTTATTCACTGCAACCTGGTGGTACTCACTGCAACCTCTTGTAACTCACTACAACCTGCTGTTATTCACTGCAACCTGTTGGTACTCACTGCAACCTCTTGTAACTCACTACAACCTGCTGTTATTCACTGCAACCTGTTGGTACTCACTGCAACATCTTGTTACTCACTACAACCTGCTGTTATTCACTACAACCTCTTGTTATTTACTACAACCTGTTCGTACTCACTACAACCTGTTGTTATTCACTACAACCTCTTGTTACTCACTACAACCTCTTGTTACTCACTACAACCTCTTGTTATTTACTGCAACTTCCTGTTATTCACTATAACCTCTTATTCAGTATTCAGGTATTCAGTACAACCTGTTGTTACTCACTACAACCTGTTGGTATTTACTACAACATCTTGTTACTCACTACAACCTCTTGTTACTCACTACAACCTCTTGTTATTCACTACAACCTCTTGTTATTTACTACAACCTGTTGGTACTCACTACAACCTCTTGTTACTCACTACAACCTGCTGTTATTCACTACAACCTCTTGTTATTTACTACAACCTGTTGGTACTCACTACAACCTGTTGTTATTTACTACAACCTCTTGTTACTCACTACAACCTGCTGTTATTCACTACAACCTCTTGTTATTTACAACCTGTTGGTACTCACTACAACCTCTTGTTATTTACTACAACCTCTTGTTACTCACTACAACCTGTTGGTATTCACTACAACCTGCTGTTATTCACCACAACCTGTTGGTACTCACTGTAACCTCTTGTTACTCACTACAACCTGTTGGTATTCACTACAACCTCTTGTTACTCACTACAACCTGTTGTTATTTATTACGACCTCTTGTTACTCACTACAACCTGTTGTTATTCACTACAACCTGTTTGTATTCACTACAACCTTTTGTTATTCACTAAAACCTCTTGTTACTCACTAGAACCTCTTGTTGTTCACTACAACCTGTTGGTATTCACTACAATCTTTTGTTATTCACTACAACCTGTTTTTATTCACTACAATCCCTTAGTATTCACTACAACCTCTTGTTATTCACTGCAAGCTGCTGGTATTCACTACAACCTCGTTACTCATTACAACCTGTTTGTATTCGCTACAACCTCTTGTTACTCACTACAGCCTCCTGTTACTCACTACAACCTGCTGGTATTTACTACAACTCTTGTTACTCACTACAACCTGTTGTTACTCTCTACAACCTCTTGTTACTCACTACAACCTGTTGTTGTTCACTACAACCTGCACATTGTCCCCTTTCCCATCACATTTTCCCAGCCAGGCTTCTCTCCTCCTTCAGAATCTCTGTAAATGTAAATCTGGGGGGAATTTGGGAGGGAATCTGAGGAATTTTGGGGGGAATCTGTGTAAATGTAAATCTGTGTGAATCTCTGTGAAATTTGTGTGAATCTATGGGGAATATGTGGGAATTTGGAGGGAATTGGGGAGATCTGTGGGAAATCTGTGGAGAATTTGGGTGAATCTGTGTAAATGTAAATCTGTGTGAATCGTGGATATGTGGGAAATCTGTGGGAATTTGGGAAAAAATTTGGGGGAATCTGTGGGGGATTTGTGGTGAATCTGTGTAAATATAAGTCCGTGTGAATCTCTGTGAAATCTGTGTGGATCTGTGGGGAATCTGTGGAAATTTGGGTGAATCTATGGGGGATCTGTGGGGAATCTGTGGGAATTTGGGAAAAAAATTTGGAGGAATTTGTGGGGAATTTGTGGGCAATCTGTGTAAATATAAATCTGTGTGAATCTCTGTGAAATCCGTGTGAATCTGTGGGGAATCTGTGGGAATTTGGGTGAATCTATGCAGGATCTGTGGGGAATCTATGTAAAACCATAAATCTCTGTGAAATCTGTGTGGACCTGTGGGGAATCTGTGGGAATTTGGGGGGGAACCTGTGAGTAATCTGTGCAAATACAAATCTCTGTGAATCTTGGATATGTAGGAAATCTGTGGGAATTTGGGAAAAAATTTGGGGGAATCTGTGGGGGATTTGTGGTGAATCTGTGTAAATATAAATCCGTGTGAATCTCTGTGAAATCTGTGTGAATCTGTGGGGAATCTGTGGGAATTTGGGAAAAAAATTTGGGCAAATTTGTGGGGAAATTGTGGGCAATCTGTGTAAATATAAATCTGTGTGAATCACTCTGAAATCTGTGTGAATCTGTGGGGAATCTGTGGGAATTTGGGTGAATCTATGGGGGATCTGTGGGGAATCTATGTAAAACTGTGAATCTCTGTGAAATCTGTGTGGACCTGTGGGGAATCTGTGGGAATTTGGGAAAAAAATTTGGGGGAATTTGTGGGCAATCTGTGTAAATATAAATCTGTGTGAATCTCTGAAATCTGTGTGAATCTGTGGGAATTTGGGTGAATCTATGGGGGATCTGTGGGGAATCTATGTAAAACTGTGAATCTCTGTGAAATCTGTGTGGATCTGTGGGGAATCTGTGGGAATTTGGGTGAATCTATGCGGGATCTGTAGGGAATCTGTGGGAATTTGGGGGGGAACCTGTGAGTAATCTGTGCAAATATAAATCTCTGTGAATCTCTGTGACACCTGCGTGGCTCTGCAGAAAATCTGTGGGAAATGGACAGAAATCTGTAAGAATTTGTGTGGATCTGCCTCAGAACAACCCCACGCTGAGGATTTTCTGTTCCTCCTGCCGAGCTCCCACACGAGCCAGCCGTGACTCACTGTTTTCCCAGCCTGTTTACCCTGCAGGATTTTCTGCTGTCAAACACTGGCTGCCTGCTCCTCTGGGGCTCTGCACGCACGGCTGGGGACAGGCACTCCAAAAATCCCCCCACAGAAGTTTTTGGGGTCAATCCAATGTCCCTGAGTCCTCACAGCTCCTGAGGGAACCATCCCAGGTGAGGGAACCATCCCAGGGCAGCTCCTGGATGATGAGGGAACCATCCCAGGTGAGGGAACCATCCCAGGTGAGGGAACCATCCCAGGTGAGGGAACCATTCCAGGGCAGCTCCTGGAGCTGAGGGAACCATCTCAGGTGAGGGAACCATCCCAGAGCAGCTTCTGAAGCTGAAGGAACCATCCCAGATGAGGGAACCATCCCAGGTCAGCTCTCGGAGCTGAGGGAACCATCCCAGGTGAAGGAACCATTCCAGGGCAGCTCCTGAAGCTGAGGGAACCATCCCAGGTGAGGGAACCATTCCAGGGCAGCTCCTGGAGCTGAAGGAACCATCCCAGGTGAAGGAACCATCCCAGAGCAGCTCCTGGATGATGAGGGAACCATCCCAGGTGAGGGAACCATCCCAGGTGAGGGAACCATCCCAGAGCAGCTCCTGGCTCTGCTGCTCCTCCAGGGAAGGGTTAAGCAGCAGAAGCACCCAGAGGAGGCTCTTTGGAGGTGACTCTTTGTCCTCTGCTCTTGCCAGGGATGAAAAGCTGGATTTTGGCACAGATTCCTCAGGGACAATGCTGGGGACATCTCAGGGAGCTGTCCTGGCCACAGGGCTTGGACAAAGGAACAAAAACCACTCTGAGCCCTCCCTAGACCATCTGTAGGACAGGAGCTGAATACAGAGTGTCTGGAAAGGCAATTAAATCTCCTGTGATCTTAATGAGTCAGTCTCCCTTTTCCATCCCTATCCAGGCTGATCTGAGCAGCAGCGGGGACATTGTGACAGAGCTGTCACCCTGCCACAGAGCTCTGGGCCATCAGCCCTGAGTTTGCCCTGTTATGATCAAGCCAAGCTGTTAATTCTGAGCCAGGAACAGCAGCCAGGGCTGTCCACTCAGTGCTGCTGTCTGAGGCTCCAGTTCAAAGCTCTGGAAATGATTTTTTTTTCTGATTTTCATTCCCCTGATGAGCTTTATCTGCAGCCTGATTGTTATTCCTGCCTGTCCCAGAGGGATGAGGCTCCCAGAGCTCAGCAGAGCTGGGAAATTCAGCAGCACAGCTGGTTCTGCTGGGGAGCTTTGGCCTGCAGTGGCCCTCAGGACAATCTCCTGAGCAGGTCTGGCCACCAGGTGAGAGCCCTGCCCTGGCTCACCTGGAGGAATCCCTCAGGCTCTGGGTGAGCAGAGCTGGGAATGATTTTCTATTGAATTCTACACCAAAAAAAACCTGTGTGACATCTTTTCCCAAGGCTTTGAGCATCTCCCCCATCCCTGCTCTGGATTGACCCCATCCTGGGGGGACGTCACCCATCCATCCTAGGGTGCTCCCATCCATCCTGGAGGATGTCACCCATCCCAGGGCAGGTAACCCCTCCATCCCAGGGGATGTCACCCATCCATCCCAGGGGTGCTCCCATCCACCCCAGAGATGTCACCCATCCCAGGAATGTCTCCCATCCATCCTGGAGGACGTCATCCATCCATCCCAGGAGATATCACCCATCCCAGGGGTGCTTCCATCCATCTTGGAGGACATCACTCATCCCAGGGCATGTCACCCAACCACCTTGGGGGATGTCACCCATCCCAGGGGTGCTGTCATCCATCCCAGGAGATGTCACCCCTCCATCCCATGGGTGCTCCCATCCATCCCAGTGGATGTCACCCATCAGTCCTCCATCCCATGGGTGCTCCCATCCATCCTAGGGATGTCACCCATCCATCCCAGGGGGTGTCACCCACCCCAAGGGTGCTCCCATCCATCTTGGAGGATGTCACTCATCCCAGGGCATGTCACCCATCCACCTTGGGGGATGCCACCCATCCCAGGGCTGCTGTCATCCATCCCAGGAGATGTCACCCCTCCATCCCAGGAGACGTCACCCATACCAGGAGCTGTCACCCTTCCACCCATCCTGCTTCCAGGGGACATCCCCCACCCCAGGGCTGCTCCCATCCATCCCTGCCCACCTCAGGAGCGCAGCACAGCGGGGCCAGCCAAGCAAAATGAAAGCACATGACCACCTACCAACACACCTTGGCAGAGGCGCGCTCCACACTCGCCGTCTCCCGCCCAGGCAGGTGATGCGCGCCGCGCCCTCCAGCCGGTACCCGGGGAAGCACGAGAAGCTCAGCACGTCCCCCACCCCGAACTGCAGCCCCTTCCTGATGCTGTAGGCCGGCACCTCGGGCTCGTCACACGGCTCCAGGTCATATTCTGCAGGGGGAAAAAGGGGTTTGTGGGGTGGGAGATGGGGTCTGACCTCCACGGAGAGGAGAGGAGGAGCTCTGAGTTTTGATGCAGTGAATCCATGAGGATGGAATCCTGTTCGGGCCATGAAAAGTCACCTGGATTTCACCCCAACCTAAAACTCAGGGGTTCTGTCCTCCCTGGAGAGAACATGAGGATCCAAGGGAGTTCTGAGTTTGATTCAGCTGCATTTTGCAGGGAGGATGGAATCCTGTTTGGGCCATGAAAATCAATCCAGATGTCACCATGGAGAGGACACGAGGATCCAAAGCAGCCTTGATCCAGCTGCAGTGAACCCAAGAGGATGGAATCCTCTTTGAGTCATGAGAACCCACTTGGATTTCACCCCAACCTAAAACTCAGGGATTCTGTCCTCCCTGGAGAGAACATGAGGATCCAAGGGAGTTCTGAGCCTTGATCCAGCTGCAGTGAACCCATGAGGATGGAATCCTGTTTGGGCCATGAAAACCCACCTGGATTTCACCCCAACCTAAAACTCAGGGGTTCCGTCCTCCCTGAAGAGGAAATGAGGATCCAAGGGAGCTCTGAGCTTTGATTCAGTTGCATTTTGCAGGGAGGATGGCAAAATGAGGATGGAATCCTGTTTGGTCCATGAAAATCCACCTGGATTTCACCCCCAACCTACAGCTCAAGGATTCTGTCCTCCACTGAGAGGACACGAGGATCCAAGGGAACCTTGATCCAGCTGCAATGAACCCATGAGGATTCTAAATCATGAAAATCTACTTGGATTTCACTCCAGCCTAAAACTCAGGGTTCTGTTCTCCCTGGAGAGGACACGAGGATCTAAGGGAGCTTTGATCCAGCTGCATTGAACCCATGAGGATTCTAAACCATGAAAACCCACCTGGATTTCCCCCCAACCTACAACTCCACCCCAGCCCCTGCATCCCAACCATCTCCAAAGGCAGCAGGTCCCAGTCCCTGTCACAGTGACACCAGTGGGGACGGGGATTTGTCACTGTCCCTGTGCTGCAGCCCAGGGAGGATGGGTTGGTCTGGATGGGATTTCTGCTGCCTCTCATTTTCTAATCCTGGAAATGGATGATCCTGCTCAGGGAAGGCAGGAGGACACTGAAGCTGCTGCTCCAAGAAAGGTCACGTAGGATTCTGGCCAACAGCCAAACTCAAATCTCTGACCCCAAAGCAGCCTGAAGGAAAACACTTTTGAGGGTGTTTTTGGCAAAATCTCCAAGTCCAAAGCCTGTATGTTAACATATATATATGTACAGGGAGCTAAAAATAGAACTGACTCCTGGTTTTGCTTTTCAAGATAGGAAAGAAACCTTGAAATACACTGAAAATGAGAGTTATAATTAGAGGCGAGCTTTTGAAAGGCAAAAAGCCATTTTCCCCTCATCAAAATGGGAGTTAATTGGAAATTTTCTGACTGGTTTCCACATGCAAATCCCTGACTTCAGAGGCCAGGAACAAAGGCACTGGGAACCAGGTTTCAGCTGCATCTATGGCAACAGCTCTGCCCGTCAGGGAGGGTGCCAGACCAAGCTCCACAGGAAAAATGGGAATTTCTCTCCTTGCCTGGGTGCTGGAGGGGCAGCTCAGCACTGGGAAGGACACGGGGACAGAGGCAGGAACAGCAACAGAGCTCCTGCCCTTCGCTGGCTGGGGTAGGGAATGGCTCCTGGGGCAGCAGAGATTGACATTCCTGGAATGGCAGCACTTGGGAGTCACTGGGAGCACTCCAGCCCAGAGGACACAGTCAAACACCTCCTGCCCTTCAAGAGAGGCTGCCCCAGTGCCACGAGCTGCCCTGCAGTGCCACATGTCCCTTCTTTGGTCCCTCTCCAAGTCCTCACGCTCCTCAGGACAGACAGCTGCTGGAAAATCAGGATTTCCTTAGAAAAAGCTGCATTTTGGATCAGCACACCCACTCAGAGCCACCATCACCGTGATGGCTGAGCAAGCTCAGCTCAGCAAGGGATTGCTGGAACTTCTCTGGGCAGGGATTGTTTCCCTCAGCCTCCTCCTGGCTCCTGGAGTCAGGATCAGAGCCCTGCTGGGTGCAGCAGGAGGGGGCTCCCATCTGGTACCACGGCAAGGAAAAAGGGGGGAAACAGGGGGAAAGGGAAAAAGGAGAGAAAGGAGGGAAAAGGGGGAAAAGAGGGGAGGGAGGAAAAGGGGAAGGGAAGGGAAGGGAAGGGAAGGGAAGGGAAGGGAAGGGAAAGGAAAGGAAAGGAAAGGAAAGGAAAGGAAAGGAAGAAAGGAAAGGAAAGGAAAGGAAAGGAAAGGAAAGGAAAAGGAAAGGAAAGGAACGGAAAAGGAAAGGAAAGGAAAGGAAAGGAAAGGAAAGGAAAGGAAAGGAAAGGAAAGGAAAGGAAAGGAAAGGAAAGGAAAGGAAAGGAAAGGAAAGGAAAGGAAAGGAGGGGAAAAAGGGGAAGGAGGGAAACGGGAAGGGGAGAAATAAAGGAAGAAAAGGAAAAGGGAGGAAAGGAAAAGGAGGAAAAGAGAAGGGAGGGAATGGGGAAGGGAGGAAAAGGAATGGGAGGGAAAGGGGAAGGAGGAAAGGGAAGGGAGAAAAAATGGAAGGGAGGAAAAAGGAAAGAGAGGAAAGGAAAGGGGAGAAAAGGAAAGAGAGGGAAAGGAGGAAAGGAAAGGGAGAAAAAGGGGAAGGGAGGAAAAGAGGATGGAGAGAAAGAAAAGGGAGGAAGAGGAGAACAGGGAAGGGAGAAAAGGGAAGAAGGAAGAGGAAAGGGAGGAAAAGGCGGAAAGGAAAGGGAGGAAAAGGGGAAGGAGGAAAAGGGGAGAAGGGAGGAGGGGAGGGCAAGAAAATAAGGAAAAGAAGGAAGGCACAGAAGGAAGGAAGGCACAGAAGGAAGGGAGGCACAGAGGGAAGGGAGGCACAGAAGGAAGGAAGGCACAGAAGGAAGGGAGGCACAGAGGGAAGGGAGGCACAGAGGGAAGGGAGGCACAGAGGGAAGGAAGGCACAGAAGGAAGGGAGGCACAGAGGGAAGGGAGGCACAGAGGGAAGGCTCGGGCAGCTGCTGTCACCTGAGAAGGTGATGTTGAAGCCCTCGTAGGACATGGAGAAGTCGGAGATGAGGCGGAGCTGGGCCGAGAAGTTGCCGAAGAGCCCCGCGCTGAGCGGCGCCGGCAGCCGCGAGCCCGTCAGCTGCTGCAGCGGCTGCGCGAAGCTGGAGTTCTCCGTGATCAGCAGGTAATCGTGCCCGTTCTCCAGGTGGAACGTGTGGAAGGTGAAGAACACACCTGCAGAGAGAGAGACAGGTAATCGTGCCCGTTCTCCAGGTGGAACGTGTGGAAGGTGAAGAACACACCTGCAGAGAGAGAGAGGAAACCACAGGTGGAGTCACCCCAGTGCCCAAACCTGCTCCCCACCCAGGGCACTGGGGAAAGTCACACTGAAATTGTGGATTTGGTTCTGGTAAGAGTGGAATCAATGAAAATCCTAAATCTGGGTGTGGGAGCAGGGCCAGGCTCTGGAAATGTTGGATTCCTGTGTCCTTGTCAGCATGACACAGATTTGCTCCAGGGACAGAGCAGCAGCAGAGGGAGCAGCCCAGGGGAGCCTTTTATTCTAAAAATGACTTTTAAAGGGAGAGCAGCAAGGCTGGAGCTGGGAGGGCTGGGAAATGAGCGTGTTCCAGGAGGAATTCCTGCCTGGAAAAACAGGATTTAATCCCAGCCTCAAGGTCAGGGAGGCTTTTCCAGAAGTGTGTCAGAGGTGCAGCTGCAAGGACCTTCCCATGATGAGGTGAATCACATAATCATGGAACAATTTAGGTGGGAAATGACCTTAAAAATTGCTTTATTCCATCCCCCTGCCATGGGAAGCGACACCTTCCCCAAAACCCTACTTTTATTCACCTTTTCTTGCCTAAAATAAACCCCACAGCAGCTCCAGCCACGGAAATGCCAGCCAAACACAGCAAAACGATTTTGCCTCTTCCTCCCAAATTCAATTTGAACGATTTGAAACATTTGGGGAGAAGGCTGTGACCTTGCTGCATTTGTAAATGAGCCAGAGAGGAGTAATGGATTACTTAAAGTCCCCTTCACACCTCCAGACACACAATGGGAAGCACTTCAAGCTCCTGCAGGAGCCTCCAGCGAGGTGATTTTTCATGCTGGAATTCAAACACCATTAGAAACACTCATTCTCTGGAAAATAATTCCAGCTTGGAAATAAAATAAAAAATAAAAAAAATGAAAAAAAAAATCAACAAAAAAATGGCAGCGAGAGCAGGAGCCAGGCAGGATCTGAGCTCAGGAGCTCTGTCACAGCATTGTCACACTGACTTAACAAGGCAGGGAGATGCCAAGCAATAAAAAGCCTTTTTGCATTTAGATGGGTTTTTCCATGCTGATCTCCCAGCTCAGGGCAGGCTCCTCGTGTGGGATTGGGGCTGATCCTGCTCAGAGCCCCTCTGGAGAGACATAGACCCCTCCAGGAAACCCCAGGGTGGAATTCAGGAGAGATCCCTGCTTGGTTTGACCAGGTTATTTCATTTAACCCAATAATTCCCAAATAATTACAATTATAAAATAATTATTAACCCCATAACCCAAATAATTCCCCAATAATTCCCTGGCTCTGCATGCCACCATTCCCAAAATGGAGCATCCCAAAGAAACAGCAAGAAACTGCAAAGAAACCCAGAGTAAAATTCTCCTTCTTGCTGCCCATTCCCTATTAATGTCTGGAGATCAGGGAAAGCTCTGGAGATCCAAAATCCAACCCCACAGCACCAAATTCCAGCTGAATATTCCATTTATTTATGCCTGGACATCTCCAAGTTCTTCCTGGAGCTTTGTTGCTCACATGGAGCTCTTTCCTCCCAAGAAGTGAAGGTCAGAGAGGCTGGAAACCCAACAAGGAGCTTTTCCCATGGGATTGGGAATGAAGGAATTGTGGGATCATCCCAATCTTTATCCCAAAAGGATTTTTAAACCCAAAGCTTAGGACTGACCTTGATAAATCTCTCTTTATATTCATTCTGTGGAGAACATTTTTTAGTCTGCAAAATTCCACAAAAGCAGGAAACTTCTAAGAGTTTCCAAATTGTTTTGTTGTTTCTACCAGAAGCACAACACAGAAATAGATCTGACCTGAAAACTGGGATGTGGGGAATGCAAAATGACTTTATTCTCTCCCGACAGCAAATTTAAACCCTCAACTTTAGCAAACCCAGCTTAAGGAACAGAAATAACATCACCCCTCTGGAACCAGCACAAGAATAATTCAGTTATCCTGGAGAAAATGCCTAAATTCCAAGTTTTTTAAAGTGAAAACTCCAAGCAGAAGGCACGAGGCTCCTCCAGCACTGAAGGGTTGTGGAACTGTAGCAAAAAGGGCTAATTAGAAACTCATTTTTAAGGATTTGTGACCAATTAACCTTTGCCCTGGTCTGCAATTTACTGTGGCACAAAACATCTCTGCAAACACGAGGTTGGGCTTTTTTTTTTTTCCCCTCTCCCCATTCTCTGCAGAAGAAACAGCAAAACAAATTAAAGGAGAAAAGAAATCACTTTGAAGCAGCGAGATTAAAAATAATGGTCTCTCTTTAGGCATTTAAATACCTTTAAAATTAAACTGCTTTTAAACTCCACTTGCACAGCCTGGGAGTCCATAAAGTGTCACAGGAAAATAATTGTTGGAGCAGCTGGGGCAATTCCAGGACTCGTGGGAGATATTCCCAAAAAATCTTGGAGGGGAGGAGCTGAGTACCTCCAGAAATCCCTCAGGAGGAGCAGATCCCTCCCTGTGCCAGGGAATGGGGTCAGGATATCTGCACCCACATCCTGACTTTCAAGGTCTGGGACAGGAGATAACACAAAGCTCTGCTTGATAAGAATTCTCCCTTTAAAAGGATGAAGAGGTGACATCAAAACCCTCTGGATTTTGTCCAGGGACAATGGAATCACCATTCCTGAGAGGAATTCGTGGATCCCACAGGGAAAAGTTTCTCTCCTGCTGCCTCAGTGCTCTCCTCACCTTTGCCATGGGATGTTTCTATCGTCCACGTGCAGTTCAAGTTGTTGGGGTAAAAATCAGGGAAGCCTGGGGAGAGGATGGTGCCACTGGAGCCACGGATGTAGCCCCCACAGAGAGCTGAAAACACAACAAAAACAAAGGAGAGAAAGAGTTTAATAATCCAGAATATTTCACAAGCTGGGAGGAAAAAGTAAAAGTAAAATCCAACCCAGGAAAATCCAGCAAAAGAGAATGATTGACCCAAATCCAATCAACCCAAACTGGGTTTTGTTGGTCAAAATCCAACAAAATACATGGATAGATCCCCAAAATCCAACAAAACCCATGAATTTAACACCACTTGGAGCTTTCCAGCTGCTGATTTGGCAGTGGGTGTGCAGGGGAAGGGATTCCAGCAGGTGGAACCACCATCCCTGTGGGGTCCAACAAAAAGAGGAAAATCCAACAAAAGAGAACGACCAACCCAAACTGGGTTTTGTTGGACAAAACCCAACAAAATGCATCGACAGACCCACCAAAACCCATGGATTTAACACCACTGGGAACTTTCCAGCTGCTGCTTTGGCAGTGGAAAAGGGATTCCAGCAGGTGGAACCACCAACAAGAAAAGGAAAATCCAACAAAAGAGAACGATCGACCCAAATCCAATCAACACAAATTGGGTTTTGTTGGTCAAAATCCAACAAAATACATGGACAGACCCACCAAAACCCATGGATTTAATGCCACTGGGAGCTCTCCAGCTGCTGCTTTGGCAGTGGGCGTGCATGAGAAGGGATTCCAGCAGGTGGAACCAACAAGAAGAGGAAAATCCAACAAAAGAGAATGATCGACCCAAATCCAATCAACTCAAATGACAAAATCCAACAAAATCCATAGACAGAGCCATCAAAATCCAACAAAACCCATGGATTTAATGCCACTGGGAGTTTTCCAGCTGCTGATTTGGCAGTGGGTGTGCAGGGGAAGGTTTGCAGCAGGTGGAACCAACATCCCTGTAGGACCCAACAGAAAGAGGAAAATCCAACAAAAGAGAATGATCGACCCAAATCCAATCAACACAAATTGGGTTTTGTTGGTCAAAATCCAACAAAATACATGGAGAGACCCACCAAAACCCATGGATTAAACACTGCTTGGAGCTTTCAAGCTGCTGCTTTGGCAGTGGGTGTGCAGGGGAAGGTTTCCAGCAGCTGGAACCACTGTGGGATGGGATCCACCTCTGGATATTCCCACCCCGCGAGCTCAGCTCTGCCTCCCAACCCCAAGAACATCCTGAAGCAGAATTTCCTCACCCTCACAGCTGGGCAGGGGCCGGCTCCACTGGAAGTTGGGCTCACACTCCAGGGCCTCAGTGTCACTCAGGGTGTAGCCAGGGTCACAGCTGAATGTCACCAGGGCTCCCACGTAGAAATCGTTGCCGTGGCGCTGCCCGTTCACAGGGATGCCAGGGTCCAGGCAGTGGTCAGACTGCAGCTTCACAGCTGGGCACCACACAGAGCAGGGCACTGCCCTCAGGTGGGCACTGAGGAGCTCAGGGGAAGCTCAGCCCACCCGTGGGATCGACACAAATGTTGGGGGTTGTCCCCAAAATCAGAGGGTGGAAGGGGGAGAGGGAGAGGGGATGGAGAGAGGGAAATGCTCAAAGGGAGGGGATGGAGAAAAGGAATTCCCCCAATGGAGAGGAGGAAATGGAGAGAGGGAAATCCCAAAAGTGAGAGAATGGTGAGAGGGAAATCCCTGAAATGAGGGGATGGAGAGAGGGAAAATCCTTGAAATGAGAGGGGGAAAGGGAGAGAGGGAAATCCCAAAAGTGAGAGGATGGAGAGAGGGAAATGCTCAAAGTGAGGGGATGGAGAGAGGGAAATCCTCCAAGTGAGGGGATGGAGAGAGGGAAATGCTCAAAGTGAGAGAAGGAAATCCCAGAAATGAGAGGATGGAGAAAGGAAAATCCCTGAAATGAGAGGGGGAAAGGGAGAGAAGGAAATCCCAAAAGTGAGAGGATGGTGAGAGGGAAATCCCTGAAATGAGAGGATGGAGAGAGGAAAATCCTCAAAGTGAGAGGAGGAAAGGGAGAGAGGGAAATCCCTGAAATGTGGGGATGGAGAGAGGGAATTGCCCCAGTGGAGGGGAGGAAATGGAGAGAAGGAAATCCTCAAAGTGAGAGGATGGAGTGAGGGAAATCTCTGAAATGAGAGGAGGAAAGGGAAAGGGGGAAATCCCAAAAGTGAGAGGATGGAGAGAGGAAATCCTCAAAGTGAGAGGAGGAAATGGAGAGAGGAAAATCCTCAAAGTGAGATGAGGAAATGGACAGAGGAAAATCCCAAAAGTGAGAGGATAAAGAGAGGGAGATTCTCAAAGTTAGAGGAGGAAATGGTGAGAGGGAAATCCTCAAAGTGAGAGAATGGAGAGAGGAAAATCCCTGAAATGAGGGGATGGAGAGAGGGAAATCTTCAAAGTGAGAGAATGGAGAGAGGGAAATCTTCAAAGTGAGAGGATGGAGAGAGGGAAATCCCTGAAATGAGGGGATGGAGAGAGGGAAATCTTCAAAGTGAGAGAATGGAGAGAGGGAAATCCCTGAAATGAGGGGATGGAGAGAGGGAATTGCCCCAAGGGAGGGGAGGCCAAACCAGTCTGGGATGCAGGAACAGCAGAAACTGCTCCTCCACTGGAGGCACCTTCCTTGAGTAGGGTGAGCTGCCTGGCACAGGGGAACACAAAACCCAGGGTGCCCTGAGGAGGCCGTGGTGCTGCTGGAGACTGGGAATTGTAGGGAATTGCAGGGAATTGCAGGGAATTGCAGGGAATTGCAGGGAACTGCAGGGAATTGTAGGGAATTGCAGGGAATTGCAGGGAATCCCACGAGCAAGGGGCCCTTACTTTCATATCTGATCTGGAAGCCAATGTCAGAGTGGCTCTTGTCCGTGGTGAACAGGAGGTAGAGGTGGTTGCTGGTGCTGATCAGGAACTGGGGCACCTGGGTGCCATCATAGACCCCAATCAGGGGAGAGGAGTAGGAGCGGCCATCCCTCACCTCCAGGGTGTCATAATTCACCTCTGTCTTGAACCTGGGAGGGACAGGAGGAAAATGGAACCCCAGCACTGCTCCCTTCTCCTCATTCCCTCCTGGAACCACCATGGGAGCAGGGCTGGGTCCTTTCTTCTGCCCCAGTGTCCCACTGGGGGCACCTCACACGTGTTTTGGGGCATTTTTGGGGATCCTTCACCTCTTCATCTGCTGGCCCCCATCAGGCTGGGAGTGTCTCCAGCCCTAAAATGTTGCCCAGGTGTTGCAGAAAAATCCTTTCCTTAGGATTTTTCCTCCTGGGAAGCTGAGAGGCCTCAGGAACAAAATGTGAACATTGATTATCTGCTGCTGTGGAATGCAACAGGTGCATCTGGGATTGGGCTCATGTGGTTGTTTCTAATTAATGGCCAATCACAGCTGGCTTGGACTCTCTGTCCGAGACACAAGCCTTTGTTATCATTCTTTCTTTTTCTATTCTTAGCCAGCCTTCTGATGAAATCCTTTCTTCTATTCTTTTAGTATAGTTTCAATATAATATATATCATAAAATAATAAATCAGCCTTCTGAAACATGGAGTCAGATCCTCATCTCTTCCCTCATCCTCAGACCCCTGTGAACATCATCACCCCAGCTGATTTTTAGGATATTTGGATTTATATCCATCTACATGCCTGAACAAGCATTTTTTTTTTATGTTGACTTTTTAAATTTGTTTTTGTCAAATAATTAAACCATATACCCCTACATTATCCAAATCATTTGTCATCCATACACTTCCAATTAACCTTTCTCTGTATTTCCTAGTAGCAAACCCAATACCCAACTGTCATCATCACTCCACAACCACCCCCAAATAAACATAGAATTAACCCCAGAACTGACCTCTCTCCAAAAAAAAAAACCCCAAACAAAAATACACAAAAATACAGGGAATCTGGGGAAAGAGAAGGGAATTTGGGGGTAGAGAAGGGAATTTGGGGAAAGAGCAGGGAATTTGGGGCAGAGCAGGGAATTTGGGGGCAGAGCAGGGAATTTGGGGGCAGAGCAGGGAATTTAGGAAAAGAGCAGGAAATCTGGGGAAAGAGTAGGAAATTTGGGGGCAGAGCAGGGAATTTGGGGTAAGAATCAGGGAATTTGGGGGCAGAGCAGGGAATTTGGGGTAAGAATCAGGGAATTTGGGGATAGAGAAGGGAATTTGGGGGCAGAGCAGGGAATTTGGGGCAGAGCAGGGAATTTGGGATAGAGCAGGGAATTTGGGGATAGAGAAGGGAATTTGGGGGCAGAGCAGGGAATTTGGGGCAGAACGGGGAATTTGGGGATAGAGAAGGGAATTTAGGGGCAGAGAAGGGAATTTGGGGTAAGAATCAGGGAATCTGGGGGCAGAGCTGGGAATTTGGGGGCAGATCCAGGGAATTTGGGGCTGCCCAAGGTGGTGAGCACCTGTCGAAGGTGATCTTGATGGGGTAGCCAGGCTGGGCCTCGATGACCCAGGCACAGCTCAGCGAGTCCTTGTAGAAGCCAGGCCAGCCTGGGGACAGGATGGTGCCACTGGGGGACGTCAGGTGGCCCCCACAGGGTGCTGGGGACACAAAAAGGACACAAATCCACACAATTATCCAGGCTGGAAAAGACCTTCAGGCTCATCCACCTCTAAACCACACCTCAGTGCCACATCTTTAAAACTGGGGTGAAAAACCTCACAGAGCTGCAGCACTGTGAGATGTCCCTGTCACCTTGGTTTTTGAAGATTTTCTAAGCCTTCTGATGCTGACATTATTGTAGTGAACTTTCTCACAAATTTTCTGTAAATAACTCATTGTTTTGCATTCTTTTATGGAGGAGGAGAGATTTGATGGGCTGTTGGTTTGTCCAGTGTCACTGGAGAGGTGGCACTGTCACCCTCCACTTTTGGAAATCTATAAATGTTGGAGTCAGAAATTAAACTTTCCTTTTTCTTCACCTTGAGAACAGCAATGTGAGCTTGTGTTCTCTCATGTCCTACAGTGACACATCCCCATCCCTGAAACCCCTTCCCTGCATTTCTGTCCCCTCCACAAGTTAAAAATCACCAGAGCAAGATGAAAATCACCAGAGCAAGATGAAAATCACCAGAGCAAGATGAAAACCCAACACAAAGTGCTCAGAAATTGCATTTTCAGCTCCAAGTGCAGCCACTGGGAGCCAGCAGGGCTGACCCTGGCCCTGCTCTGTGTAAAACAAAGATTGGTATCAAAGCACAGGGAACTGAGAGGTCTCCTGGCATTTCAGGTGCCAGAGAAATCCCTCCCAGCCCTGCTAACTGAGCCATGGCTTTGCTGCCACCAGGGATGGCACCAGAGCAGGGCATTAATGCCACCCCATGGTCCCCAGTGCCACCAGCAGGAGCTGGAGGTGCTTTTATGGCATTTTATGGGAAAAGGACACAGGGTCTGAGAGCCCAGAGGGACAGAAATCCCACAAAGTGCCAGGTTTGGCCTCTAAGGGGTCACCCCAATGTCACCGTGTCACTGTGCCACCCCAAAATGTGCCAATAATGTCACCAAGTCCCTGTGCCACCCCAAAATGTGCCAATAATGTCACCAAGTCCCTGTGCCACCCCAAAATGTGCCAATAATGTCACCGTGTCCCTGTGCCACCCCAAAATGTGCCAGCTCCAATGTCCCTGTGCCACCCCAAAATGTGACAATCCCAAAATGTGCCAATCCCAATGTCACCATGCCCTTGTGCCACCCCAAAATGTGACCATCCAATGTCACTGTGCCACCCCAAAATGTGCCAATCCCAATGTCACTGTGCCACCCCAAAATGTGCCACCCCAAAATGTGCTAGCCCCAATGTCACCATGCCCCCATGCCAACCCAAATTGTGCCAATAATGTCACCATGTCCCTGTGCCACCCCAAAATGTGACAATCCCAATGTCACTGTGGCACCCCAAAATGTGCCAATAATGTCACAGTGCCCCTGTGCCACCCCAAAATGTGACAATCCAAATATCACTGTGCCAATCCCAAAATGTGCCAATCCCAATGTCACCGTGCCCCTGTTGCACCCCAAAATGTGCCACCCCAAAATGTGCCAATCCCAATGTCACCATGTCCCTGTGCCACCCCAAAATGTGCCACCCCAAAATGTGCCAATCCCAATGTCCTTGTGCCACCCCCAAAATGTGCCAGCCCCAGCCCCAAACCTCCCCAGCTGCTCTCCAGGGTGCCAGATCAAAGCCATTTGATCTCAGCTGGTTCCAAAGCAATTATTTTTTCCTTTCTGCCCCAAAGCTGCTTTGGTCTCCTGTCAGCATTTCCATCCTTTTCTCTGTCTCCTTCATTCCCATTAATTTATTTTTTTTTTAGGATTTTAGATCTCTGGGCTTTTCTCCTTGCTATAAAAGGGTAATTAAAAGGTCCAGACTGAAGGGTGAGTCAAAGAAATCACCAGAGTGAGCAGGAGGAGAAGGCAGAAGGTTATCAAATGTAAAAGTTGATTAGAAGTGTGTTATTTAATGAATGTTGCCCTTCCATACTTCAAAAAATGTAAATTCCAAGGCTTGAAAGGAACAGGAGCCCTGAATTAAACCTGCATTTTGACAGGAGCAAAATTATGTAAGAATACAAAAAGTGCAGCTTTTTATTCTATAAAAGCTGTTGAAAACAATTGATTCCTTCCTTCAATCCCAAAGACAACGACCAGGACTGAGCAATTCCTGCTGCTCAGGCAAGGCAGGGCCAATTACTCCAATTATTTCTCAATATTCCAGGGCTGCTTCTCAAGAGCTCAGCACTTGTTATTCAAATTGCTGCAAATACCAGAGCAGAGCATCACTTCCCTGAGAACACAGGGCACAGGAAGATTTTCAGTCCTAATGAGCTCCTTCTTCACTTCTCTTTTCCACAGCAGAGGCTTGAAAGTCCTAAAAAAGCTTTGAAATCTGAATTAAAGCCTTGAATTTATCTCAGCTCCCCCCATGGCAGGGTTGGCTGTTGTGGCCAGGAGATGGAAATGCAGAATTTTTGTCTCTCAGCTGCCAGATCTCATTGATAGAACTTCTGTCATTACATAAATATCAAATATTTTACGTGGATCAAAAACCAGGATGGGAAAACATCACCCTGGATCTTCCATTCCCTCCCTGACAGGAGCAGCAGGGAAGCTTTGAGGCATCACTAAACCAGAACCTTTTATTATTATTGTTATTATTATTGTTATTAGAAAAACACCTGTTGTAACAAGAACTCATCATCAAATCATCAAAGAAACACAATAAAAACACTCCCCAGCGTTCATTCCACACACACACAAAAAAATAAAATTGGAAAATAAGCAGAGCTCAGGAATATTTGAACCGAAATGTCCTCCCCAGTAAATTCCTCCTTCCAAAGGGTGGAAAATTCTGCCTGGACACTCTGGAATGTGAACCCTGATTCTGGACCCCAAAAAGCTGCAAAATTCCCCCCAAAAATTTATTTCCCCGAAGGAATGTTCACCTGGAGAGGAGAAGAGGAGGAGGAGGAGGAAATGGGGAAGAAAAGCCCCTAAATTCTGTAAGAATTCAAAATTCAAAGGGAGGGTTGTACATTAGAGGGGAATCTTTGGGCTCAGGTGTTCTGGGAAGTGCAAACCTCTCAAGTACCTCAGAAATGGGGAAAAACTCCTAAATTCCATAAGAATTAAAAATACAAAGGGAGGGTCGTACATTAGAGGGGAATCTTTGGGATCAGGTGCTCTGGGAAGTCTGAACCTCTAAAGTACCTCAGAAATGGGGAAAACTCCTGAATTCCATAAGAATTAACAATTTAAAGGAGGGTTGTACATTAGAGGAGAATCTTTGGGAAGTCTGAACCTTTCAAGTACCTCAGAAATGGGCAAAGAGAGAAGGGAAATTGGGATAAAAGGAGGTTGCATCCTCCAAAAATTGGGGAGATCCAAGGGGATTACCCCATGGCCTCTCCCTTGATTGGAATAAAGTTCCAGCACTCCTCTGTCTCCTTTTTGGCCACAAACCTCTGCTGTTTGTGGATGAATTTTCCAACCACCACCCACGGGAAGAGCCGAGATGGGATCTTTAGCATTCCAAACCACCCCAAACCAGCCCAAACCAGCCCAAACCACCCCGTGGGCAGCAGGCAGGAGCTGGGGCTGACCTTCACAGCTCAGAAAAATTAAGGAGAAAAACCCCTAAATTCCGTAAGATTTCAAAATACAAAGGGAAGGTTGTACATTAGAGAGGAATCTTTGAGAAGTCTGAACCTCTCAAGTACCTTAGCCAATGGTGAAAAAGAGAAGGGAAATGCAGTTGGGAAATTGGGATAAAAGGAGACTGCATCCTCCAAAAATTGGGGAGATCCAAGGGGATGCCCCATGGCTTCTGCCTTGATTGGAATAAAGTTCCAGGACTGCTCTGTGTCCTTTTTGGCCACAAACTTCTGGTGTTTATGGATGGATTTTCCAACCACCACCCACGGGAAGAGCCGAGATGGGATCTTTAGCACCCCAAACCACCCCAAACCAGCCCAAACCACCCCAAACCACCCGGTGGGCAGCAGGCAGGAGCTGGGGCTGACCTTTGCAGCGCAGAAAAATTTAGGGGAAAAACCCCTAAATTCCATAAGATTTCAAAATACAAAGGGAGGGCTGTACATTAGAGGGGAATCTTTGAGAAGTCTGAACCTCTCAAGTACCTCAGAAATGGGCAAAGAGAGAAGGGAAACGCAGCTGGGAAATTGGGATAAAAAGGAGGCTGCATCCTCCAAGAATTGGGGAGATCCAAGTGGATTACCCCATGACCTCTTCCTTTATAGTTCCAGGACTCCTCTGTCTCCTTTTTGGCCACAAACCTCTGCTGTTTGTGGATGAATTTTCCAACCACCATCCATGGGAAGAGCCGAGATGGGATCTTTAGCACCCCAAACCACGCCACACCACCCCAAACCAGCCCATGGACAGCAGGCAGGAGCTGGGGCTGACCTTCGCAGCGCAGAAAAATTTAGGGGAAAAACCCCTAAATTCCGTAAGATTTCAAAATACAAAGGGAGGGTTGTACATTAGAGGAGAATCTTTGGGCTCAGGTGTTCTGGGAAGTCTGAACCTCTTTAGTACCTCGAAGTGGGGAAAACCCCTAAATTCCATAAGAATTCAAAATACAAAGGGAGGGTTGTACATTAGAGGGGAATCTTTGGGATCAGGTATTCCGGGAAGTCCAAACCTCTCAAGTACCTCGAAGTGGGGAAAACCCCTAAATTCTATAAGAATTCAAAATTCATAGGGAGAGTTGTACATTAGAGGAGAATCTTTGGGAAGTCTGAACCTCTCAAGTACCTCAGAAATGGGGAAAGAGAGAAGGGAAACGCAGCTGGGAAATTGGGATAAAAAGGAGACTGCATCCTCCAAAAACTGGGGAGATCCAAGGGGATTACCCCACGAACTCTCCCTTTATAGTTCCGGGACTCCTCTGTCTCCTTTTTGGCCACAAACCTCTGCTGTTTGTGGATGGATTTTCCAACCACCACCCACGGGAAGAGCCGAGATGGGATCTTTAGCACCCCAAACCACCCCATGGACAGCAGGCAGGGGCCGGGGCTGACCTTCGCAGCGCAGCACGGCGTTGTCCCACACCACGCTGCCCTCCTGCAGCACGCAGGTGACGCTCTCGGCGCCGTGGGTGCGGATGAAGCCCTCGTCACACAGGAAGGACACGGAGCTGCCCAGCTGCAGGCTGTCCCCAAAGCGCTTCCCGTTCACCGGCACGCCGGGGTCCGGGCACTCGTTGTGCCGGAACGCTGCCAGCAGCAGGAGGGAAAGAGGAAACAGGAGAATCAGCAACTTTGTGTAACCTCCCACCCTGTCCCCAAAAATGAGGATGTTGCACCTTCAAATGGAGGGGAAATTGAGTTTTTCCCCTTCCCAGCGACAGGAGGAGGAGGAGAGGACAGAAGAGGAAAAGAGAACAATCAGCGTCTTTTTTCCCCCCAAACTTGTCCTGAAATTGAGGGTGCAATGGAGGAAAATGGAATTTTTCCCATTCCCAGTACCAGGAGGAGGAGGAGAGGAGGGAAAGAGAAATTAGAACAATCAGCGTCCTTTTTTCCCCCCTACCCTGACCCCAAAATGAGGATGTGCACCCTCAAATTGAAGAAAATTGAATTTTTCCCCTTCCCAGTGCCAGGAGGAGGAGAAGGGCAAGGAGGAGAAGAAGAAGGAGAAGAAGAAGAAGAAGCTGTCCAGATTATAATAATTAATATATAAAATATAATCATAAACTAATATATAATATACAATCATAAAATAATGTAAATAGAAGATTATATATTATCATTTATAATCATAAAGTAATATATAATATATAATCATAAAATAAAATATAATATTATATATTATATAATATATAAAGTAATAATATATAACATATAACATAAAATATATAATTAATATGTAATATATATTATATAATATATAATATATAACATATAATATATAGTATATAATATTAAAGCGATAATTAATATATAATACATAATCATAAAGTACTTATCCAATATATAATTGTAAAATAATATAATCATAAGTAATAAAAGTATAATTAATATATAATATATAATCATAAAGTAAGCCTTCTGCCAAGATGCCAATTTTTATGAATATATAATATATATCATATTATATATTTTTATATATGTAATATATATAGTATATATTAGAATATATGTTATATATATTATATAATATATGTAATATAATACAATATATATTTTATATATATTATAATATATAGTATATTATATTTTTATATATATAATATAAATTTAATATATATTATAATATATAGCATATTATATTTTTATATATATAAATAAAAATAGGATATATACATATATGTTACATATATTATATAATAATGTATGTAATATAATATAATTTATATTTTATATATATTATAATATATATAGTATATTATATATTATATTATATTTTTTTATATATATATATATAAAAATAAATAAAAATAGGATATATACATATACATACATACATACATACATACATATATATATATATATATATATATATATATATATATCAATAAAATTTGCACCATCCCTCCCAGCCACGCAAACCCACCACACACTCACTGGTGAAGGTGATGTTGAACCCCCTCTTCTCCATGGAGTGGTCAGTCTGGAACTCCAGCCTGGCCACGTGGCCGCTGCTGGTCAGCGAGGAGGGGATGTGGCTCCCTGAGAAGGTGCCCAGCACGGGGGACTCGGCCGTGGCCCCGTCCTTGACGGCCAGGAAATCAAACTGGGGCTCCACGTCGAAGTCGTTGAAGGCCAGGTGGATCCTGCTCTCGGGGTTGGCGATGATCAGCCACACGCAGTGCAGGCTGCTCCCGTACTCCTCGGGGTAGTTGGGCGACAGCACGGTCCCCGACGGGCTGGTGAAGTTGAAAAAGCAGGAAACTGCAAAGGGAAAGTGCCATCAGTCCCCACAGCTGTCCCTGCCCTCAGCCCCCTGGCTGGGACAGCCCCAGTTCCCGCTCTGAGGCTGCCTCAGGAGGGGAAATGCAATTTCCAGGCTGCCAGAGCTCACTGACAGAAATTCTGTCATCATACAAATATCAGCATTTCGTGTGCATCAAAATCCAGGAGGGGAAACACCACCCTGGATCTTCCATTAGTTCCCTTCCATTTGTTCTTTAATCCCCTCCCTCACAGGAGCAGCAGGGAAGCCTTTGGTCATCACTGAATCAGAACCTTTTGGTCATCACTGAATCAGAACCTTTTGGTCATCACTGAATCAGAACCTTTTGGCCACCACTGAATCCAAATCTTTTGGTCATCAGTAAATCAGAATTTTTTAGTCACCACTGAATCTGAATCTTTTGGTCATCACTGAATGCAAATCTTTTGGTCACCACTGAATCCAAATATTTTGGTCACTACCGAATCCCAATCTTTTGGTCACCACTGAATCTGAATCCTTTGGTCATCAGTAAATCAGAATCTTTTAGTCACCATTGAATCTGAATCTTTTGGTCACTACCGAATCCCAACATTTTGGTCATCACTAAATACAAATATTTTGGTCACCACTGAACCCCAATCTTTTGGTCACCACTAAATGCAAATATTTTGGTCACCATTGAATTTGAATCTTTTGGTCACCACTGAATTTGAATCTTTTGGTCACCACTAAATCAGAATCTTGTATTATTGGGATAAGAAAAGCACCCATTCCCCAGGATTTTGGGTGGATTTGTCATTTTCCAGTCCCTTCCAGTTTCATTCAACAGCAGGAAGAAAATGCCTCTTAGATGGGATCTGGCATTTTCCAGGTGAACTTTCTCAAGAAAACTCCCAAAAATCCAGTGGGTGACTTAAGCTGGTGCAAAATAAAACCAGCATGGAACCAGCCAGCTTTTGCCTCAACATTTTGTTTTTGCTGTGGCCACATCCCAGCAAAATCCCACAGAACCTGGAGCAAGGAACCATCTCAGCCACCCTGGGCACTGCTCCAGCCTCCCCTGCTGCTGTCCCTGGCTCAGCTCTGTCACCCACAGGTGACACATCCACCCCCAGGGTGCTGCAGACTCCTCGGGGCCTGCTCGCAATAAAATCTGCCCTTTCCATCTGCTGAGCTCGTTTTTTCCCTGCTCTGCATTCATCAAACTCCTTCGTGCACACCAGGGAGTATTTGTGGGACAAATGAGTGCCTGGAGAAGGAGCTGGGAGTTGATTTTGCTTTGTCTGCGTCCTTGGGAACTCGTTCACACCTGGCTGAGCACTGGGAGAGGTGCAACAGCCCAAGAACGTTCCCAAATGCTGAGGTTTGGGACAAACCAGAGGAATCTGCAGCCTTGGAGGAGGGGAAGCTCTTCCCATCACAAATAAACCCCTGACTTCTGCTGGTTCCCAAAAAGAGGCACCCAAGCCACGGAAATAATTAAAACCAGGTTTAAACGAAGGTGAGGGGAAGAACACGAATGAAAACCCCTCCAGCTCTCCAGGGGTTCAATCCATCCCGAGCTGCAGCTGCCAAGGCCCATTAACTGGGGAAGGCAAGGCTGCCTCTGAAGTGCTACCTGCCCAAACTTTGGGATATTTTATGTATGGATGCTTTGCTCATCCCTTTTCCCCACCGCCACCCTTGGTAAAACCCATTATTGGGAACATCCATCTCCCTAATTCCTGGCACAGAGGATGAGCTTGGCTTGGGGTTGGCATTTAGACAATTATTTGGATCACTGCTCTGCCTCCCTCTGTTATTTTCCCTCTGTCTCCCCTCACCACTTAATGGGCTGGGATCAAATAATTCGGACGTTCCCGTGACGTTATCAAGGCCACGGAGCTGCACAATCCATTCCCTGCTCTCAAAGCCACAAAGAGAGCAGATTAAAGAGAAAACAAACTGCAAAACATCCTCAGAATTTTTTTTTTTTTAGGCTCTCTTTCTCTACCAGACGCTGAAATATCAGGGGATGCTGTCAAATAATTCTGTCAGCATAAGCACGGTGTAATCTGCCTCAGGAAAATTGAAAATAAATTCATTTGCACCCAGGGAAATGTCTCAGCAGCGGGGATGAGGTGTCTCCTGTACATTTTTAAATCCAAAGGGGTGAATTAGCATTCAGCCAGGACCTCCAGCAGCCCAGCAAGAGAGAGGTGCAGTCGCCAGTTCAGAAAATAAAACAACAAAGGACTTGCTGACAAAGGGGAGAGGAGCAGAGCGAGGGAAGAATATAAAATTAACCTTTGCCAGATAAAACAAAGTGACAGATTAAAGAGGAGCTGATAAAAAAAATAACAAAAAAACCCTCCAAAAGTCTCCACTGCAGGGAAGTAAAGGAAGATTTTGATTTTCCATAAGATCAGTGAGGAGAAAAGTGAGTTGGGGCTGGAGGGCCACTGGGCCAAGCTGTGGCCAGGACAAAGCTCCCCTTGATGGAGAGAGGAGCTGGAACATCCCAGAGGGGAACATCCAGCCCAGGGAGCCACAGGGGTCATGAACAACACCATGGAGGCTGTGAGATGATGATTTTCTTCATCTTGTGAGGCAGAGGAGGTTTTCCTCTTTGTGGAAGGCTTTTCTTCACTGTGGAAGGAGGTTTTCCTCTTTGTGGAAGGCTTTTCTTCACTCTGGAAGGAGGTTTTCCTCCACTGTAGAAGGAGGTTTTTCCTTACCATGGAATGAGGTTTTCCTTCTCTGTGGAAGATTTTTCTTCACTGTGGAAGGAAGTTTTTCCCCTCTCTGGAAGGAGATTTTTCTTCACTTGGAAGGAGGTTTTCCTTCTTTGTGGAAGGAGATTTTTCCTCACCGTGGAAGGAGATTTTTCTTCTCTGGGGAAGGTTTGTCCTCACCATGGAAGGAGGTTTTCCCTCTTTGTGGACAATTTTTCTTCACTGTGGAAGGAAATTTTTCCTCTCCCTGGAAGGAGATTTTTCCTTACTATGGAAGGAGGTTTTCCCTCACTTGGAAGGAGGTTCCAGCTCTGATCCTGCAGCCTCCCTGCAGCTGGGCTGGGACAAACCAGGAGCTGTTTTACCTGCATGTCACAGGCAGGGCCAGGCTGTCAGGAGGGAGAGGATGGAGCCAGCCCAGCTGCACCTGCCTGAGCTGCTGGAGCATCCCAAAGAGCAGCAGGAGCCATCCCCAGCATGACAGAGGCCAGCTCTGGCTGCAATTAATATTTATTACCCTTGTTCAATGCCAGCAGAGGCCATTTCATTATGTGCACAGCACAGGGGCCTGTTTACAAAGCTGCCTGTGTCAATAATTTTTTTTTAATTTGTCAATAATTGCTACATTTGTCAATAATCCTCATTGCTGACCAATTACTGCAAAGGCAATGAGAAAAATCCCTTTATTAAATACAGAATAAATCACAGAGCAGCGAGAGCATGGCATGAATGAACCAGCCCAGGGATTTGTTCAAGTTAGCACAAGCAGCACCAGGATTGTGCTTGGTTTAGAGCAGTGAAACAATGAAGGAGCAGCTCCTTGGTTCTTTTCTTGGGAGAGAGATATGGATGTGAACATGGATCAGGCAGGAGAAACTCCTGCAGTTCTCTCTTCTCTTTCTCTTTTCTCTTCTCCTCTCTCCTCTTTCCTCTAACTTCTCTCTTTTCTCTTCTCTTTCTCTCTTTTCTCTTCTTTCTTTTATCTTCTCCTTCTCTTTTCTCTTTCTCTCTTCTCCTTCTCTTTTCTCTTCTCCTTCTTTTCTCCTCTTTTATCTTCTTTTTCTCTCTATTCTCTTCTCCTTCTCTCTTCTCTTCTCTCCTCTCTTTTATCTTCTCTTTCCCTTCTCTTTCTCTTGTTTCTCTTCTCTCTCTCTCTTCTTTTCCTCTATTTTCTCCTTTCTTTTCTCTTCTCTTTCTCTTTTCTCCTGTCTTTTATCTTCTCTTTCTCTTTTCTGTTCTCTTTCTCTCTTCTCTTTCTCTTTCCTCCTCTCTTTTATCTTCTCTTTCTGTTCTCTTTCTCTCTTTTCTCTTCTCTTTCTCTCTTCTCTTTCTCTCTTTTCTCTTCTCTTTCTCTCTTCTCTTCCTCTTCCCATTTTCTCCTTTCTTTTCTCTTCCCCAGCTCCCACCTCCTCCCAGACCCCTCTCTCCTCCTGTTCCCACCTCCATCCCTGCTCATCCAGCAGGGGAACCCAGGGCTGATCCCAAGGAGAGGTCACACCACGGGAGCAGGAGCTGAAAACCAAGCAAGGAATCCCTGGAACAACAACTGCAGTTTCCATGGAAACAACCCAAAATTCCTGACTTTCCTCTCAGTTTTTAGATCCTGCTCCCACAGACCTCTTGGGAGAGAGCTGGGAGACAGGAGTGGTTTTTCTGCCTTGCATTTCCATTTTTTTCCCAAAAATTCCTCCTCTAGGCAGGACTTGGTGATGGGCTGGGAAAGCAGGACAGTGCTGGAAGCTCAGGGCACTGCTCCAGCTGGGCAGCAAAGTTCTTCACATTTTCTATTTTCCTCTTTCTGTATCTGTTATTCCAAGGGGGGGGAAAAAAAATAAAATCTGCATCTCATGGTGCCTTTTCCTCCTGAAAACCCTGAGGCACCACAGGGCAGGTGGGAGGTGAGGGAAGGAGTTTGGAGCAAAATCAACTGGGAGGGTTTTGTTATTTCAGAGCAACAAAACTCAGCTCAGTCCGGGGGTGGGACTGCAGGTATGAGAAGAATGAAAACCAGGCAGGTTTTGGGAAGCAAATCTTGAGGAAAATATCACTGAATTTAAAATAGATGTGCAGGCATGAGCAGGATTCACTGCCACCCACTCCAGCAGGAGCAGGGCTTGGCTTTGGGAAGGAGCTGAAGTTTTGTAAAACTTCAAACTTGGGAGCTGCTGATCCCCACTGGGACAGGGCTGGGCTGCTCCTGCCATGGATCCTGCAGCCCCCTGCTCCTGGGATGTTCTCCAAGGCTCCTGCACCTTCCTCTGCCCACTCCCCATGATTTCCAACACAGCTCAGCCTCTCCCAGCAGCTCCCTTGGGAATTCTGGCAGTGGCCATAAGGAGGTGGAAGTTTGTGGCCATTTTTTGGCCCAAAAAAGCCTCGTGGTGCTGCTGATCACCTCTCCTGTGCCAAATGCTGCATGGGGCTGTCCCTCAGGGGCTGGGGGGACACTTTTGGGCAGCCACCACTTCCCTGTGGCAGATTTTTTTGGCAGGAATAACTGGGATGATAATGAAAATTTATCCCAAATCCATTAAAATGTACCCAGCAATGAATACGTTTATCCACATTTGTTCCCAATCCATTCAAATATTCCCAGCAATGAATGTGTGTTAAAAAACACACCCAGGAACAAGCACATTTATCCCAAATCCACTCACACATTCCCAGGAATGAACACATTTGTCCCCAATCCATTCAAAACCAACCAGGGATGAACAGGTTTATCCCCAAACCCAAACACGGCCAGAAATGAACAGATTTACCCCCAAATGGAATCCAACTCTGCCAGGAATGAATATTTTTGTTCCCAATCCATTCAAACACTCCCAGAAATGAACATGTTTATCCTCAATCCTTTCAAACACTCCCAGGAATGACCACACAAATCCCAAATCCAATCAAACATTCCCAAGAATGAACAGATTTATCCCAAACCAAATCAAACATTCCCAAGAATGACCCCATGAATCCAAAACCCAATCAAACATTTCCAGAAATGAACATGTTCCATTCAAACATTGCCAGAACAACCACACTAATCCCAAACCAAGTCAAACATTGCCAGGAATGAACAGATTTATCTCAAATCCCAATCAAACATTCCCAAGAATGAACAGATTTATCCCAAATCCATTCAGATATTCCCAGGAATGACCACCTTAATCTCAAATCCAATCAAACATTGCCAGGAATGATCACATGAATCTCAAACCCAAACATTTCCAGAAATGAATGCGTTTGCTCCAAATCCATTCAAACATTCCCAGATTTATCCCCAAACATTCCCAGGAATGACCACATGAATCCCAAACCAAACCAACGTTCCCATGAATGAACACGTTTATCCCAAATCCATTCAAACACTCCCAGGAATGACCACACGAATCCCAAACCCAATCAAACATTCCCAAGAATGAACAGATTTATCCCAAACCCCAATCAAACATTCCCAGGAATGACCCCATGAATCCAAAACCCAATCAAACATTTCCAGAAATGAACATGTTCCATTCAAACATTGCCAGAACAACCACACTAATCCCAAACCAAGTCAAATACTCCCAGGAATGAACAGATTTATCCCAAATCCCAATCAAACATTCCCAAGAATGAACAGATTTATCCCAAATCCCAATCAAACACTCCCAGGAATGAACAGATTTATCTCAAATCCCAATCAAACATTCCCAAGAATGAACAGATTTATCCCAAATCCATTCAGATATTCCCAGGAACGACATCCTTAATCTCAAATCCAATCAAACATTGCCAGGAATGACCACATGAATCCCAAACCCAATCATTTCCAGAAATGAATGTATTTGCTCCAAATCCTTCCAAACATTCCCAGATTTATCCCCAAACATTCCCAGGAATGGCCAGATTTATCCCAAATCCATTCAAACACTACCAGGAATGACCACATGAATCCCAAACCCAATCAAACATTCCCAGGAAATGACCACATGAATCCCAAACCAAAACATTCCCAGAAATGAGTGTGTTTGCTCCAAATCCATTCAAACTTTCCCAGATTTATCCCCAAACATTCCCAGGAATGACCACCATGATCCCAAACCCAATCAAACATTCCCAAGAAATGACCACATGAATCCCAAACCAAACCAACCGTGTCCATGAATGAACATGTTTATCCCAAATCCATTCAAACACTCCTAGAAATGACCACAATGATCCCAAACCCAAACATTCCCAGAAATGAGTGTTTGCTCCAAATCCATCCAAACTTTCCCAGATTTATCCCCAAACCTACCCAGGAATGACCACACTAATCCCAAACCCATTCAAACACTCCTAGAAATGACCACATGAATCCCAAACCCAAACATTCCCAGAAATGAGTGTGTTTGCTCCAAATCCATCCAAACATACCCAGATTTATCCCCAAACCCAAAATTCTCAGAAATGAGTGTGTGTGCTCCAAATCCATCCAAACATTCTCAGATTTATCCCCAAACCTTCCCAGGAATGACCACAATGATCCCAGACCAAATCAAACATTCCCATGAATGAGCAGATTTATCCCAAATCCATCCAAACACTATCAGGAATGACCACATGAATCCCAAACCCAAACATTTCCAGAAATGAGTGTTTTCTCCAAATCCATCCAAACTTTCCCAGATTTATCCTCAAGCCTTCCCAGGAATGACCACAATGATCCCAGACCCAATCAAACATTCCCATGAATGACCAGATTTATCCCAAATCCATTCAAACACTCCTAGAAATGACCACATGAATCCCAAACCCAAACATTCCCAGAAATGAGTGTGTTTGCTCCCAGTCTATCCAAACATTCCCAGATTTATCCCCAAACCTTCCCAGGAATGGCCAGATTTATCCCAAATCCATTCAAACACTACCAGGAATGACCACATGAATCCCAAACCCAATCAAACATTCCCAGGAAATGACCACATGAATCCCAAACCAAAACATTCCCAGAAATGAGTGTGTTTGCTCCAAATCCATTCAAACTTTCCCAGATTTATCCCCAAACATTCCCAGAAATGACCACAATGATCCCAAACCCAATCAAACATTCCCAGGAAATGACCACATGAATCCCAAACCAAACCAACGTTCCCATGAATGAACATTTTTATCCCAAATCCATTCAAACACTCCTAGAAATGACCACATGAATCCCAAAACCAAACATTTCCAGAAATGAATGTGTTTGCTCCAAATCCATTCAAACTTTCCCAGATTTATCCCCAAACCTTCCCAGGAATGACCACAATGATTCCAAACCCAATCAAACATTCCCATGAATGACCAGATTTATCCCAAACCCATCCAAACACTCCCAGAAATGACCACATGAATCCCAAACCCAAACATTCCCAGAAATGAGTGTGTTTGCTCCAAATCCATCCAAACTTTCCCAGATTTATCCCCAAACCTACCCAGGAATGACCAGAATGATCCCAAAATTTGCTGAGCGACGCCAACCAACCCAACTCTGCTGGGGTCAGTGCAGACCCTTCCCCTCCCCAGGATTTTTGGGGCACAAATCCCCTCCTTTTATTCCTTTCTTTTTACTCCCCCACCACTGAATTCCCTGCCAAACACAAGGCGGGTCCAGAAGAATTTGGATTTTCCAAGTGTGATCCCAACAAACTGAAGCTGCAGCAGAAATTGTGGAGTGACTCTCCCAGAGCACCTGAACCAAGGCAGGACTCTGCCCAGGGAGGTGACAATGACATTTCTTGTCACTCCAAGTGCCACAATCATCCCCCACGGAACAGGACAGCACGGGTCAAGAACCCAGAGGAAAATCAAAGGTGGAAATTTGGGAAAGGCAGGAGGAGAAGGGGAAGGAAGAACAAAGATCCTTGAAAGATTCTCTCACTGCAGAACCCCCCCAGCAGCACCAGGGCCCTGCTCTTTCTGTCAAATAAACCTTGTGAGGTGAATTTTGGGGACAAATAAAATTAGAAAATGAGAGGTTTTTTCTCTACTCCACACGAGGATGTTTGAACAGCAATTCGCACCCTGGAGCTGGAGGTTTTGGCAGCTTTGGGATGTCCCTCTCCCTCACCACATCTCCATCCTCAGTGACAGCAGCTCCAGAGCTGGAATTATGGAGTTGAATCTCCATTTATAAACTGAATAATCTCCATTTATAAACTGAATAATCTCCTCAGCCACAGAATATTCTATAATTCCCAAATTATCCCCAAAAATATTATTAATATCCCCAAATCAGAGCACAAGGGTTTTCCTTCAGGGATATTTATCCCATGCCCACCCCAAGCCCATTTTCTGAGAAAAAGGAACAAACTCTGTCCAAAATGCAGTTCTGGGTGTGGAAGTGCCCTGGCCTGTGACAGACACCACATTCCCCCAACCCTGGAAATGCCATTTTTAAAGCCAACAACAGAATTATGGAGCTGGATCAAGCAGTTCAGGATGGTGCAGGACAGAGAGAAGAATTTCAGCCATCACTCAAAGCCAGACACTCAAATTGTACAGAAAGATACCCAAACTGTACAGAAATAAACACCCAGACACCCAGATTGTGCAGAAATAAACACCCAGACACACAGATTGTGCAGAAATAAACACCCAGACACCCAAATTGTGCAGAAATAAACACCCAGACACCCAATTGTACAGAAATAAACACCCAGATCCCCAGATTGTGCAGAATTAAACACCCAAGCACCCAAATTGTGCAGAAATAAGCACCCAGACACTCAAATTGTGCAGAAATAAACACCCAGACACCCAAACTGTGCAGAAATAAGCACCCAGACCCCCAAATTGTGCAGAAATAAACACCCAGACACCCAAACTGTGCAGAAATAAGCACCCAGACACCCAAATTATGCAGAAATAAGCACCCAGACACCCAGATTGTGCAGAAATAAACACCCAGACACCCAAATTGTACAGAAATAAACACCCAAGCACCCAGATTGTGCAGAAATAAACAACCAAACACTCAACTTGTGCAGAAAGACACCCAAACTGTACAGAAATAAACATTCAGACATTCAAATTTAACATGAGCAGACACCCAGACATCTGAATTGCACAGAAATAAACACTCAACATCCAAATTGTACAGAAATAAACACTGAGACATCCAAATTGTACAGAAATAAACACTGAGACACCCAAATTTAGCAGGAACAGACACCCAGAAACCTGAATTTAACAGGGAAAAAACCATTCAGACACTCACATTGAACAGGAACAGACACCCAGCCATCCAAATCTGACAGAAACAGACACCCAGATACCCAAATTGTACAAAAATAAACACTGAGACACCCACACTGAACAGGGACAGACATCCAGACACCCAGATGGAACAGGAGCAAACACCCAATACACACAATGGCACAGAAACAGCCATGCAGACACTGAAATTGTACAGAAATAAACACCCAGACACTCAAATTGTACAGAAATGAACACCCAGACACTAAAATTGCACAGAAACAGCCATGCAGACACTGAAATTGCGCAGAAATAAACACCCAGGCACTCAAATTGCACAGAAATAAACACCCAGACACTAAAATTGCACAGAAACAGCCATGCAGACACTCAAATTGTACAGAAATAAACACCCAGACACTGAAATTGTACAGAAATTAACACCCAGACACTCAAATTGTACAGAAATAAACACCCAGACACTCAAATTGCACAGAAACAGCCATGCAGACACTCAAATGTAGAGAAATAAACACCCAGGCACTCAAATTGTACAGAAATAAACACCCAGACACTCAAATTGTACCGAAATAAACACCCAGACACTAAAATTGCACAGAAACAGCCATGCAGACACTGAAATTGTACAGAAATAAACACCCAGACACTAAAATTGCACAGAAATAAACACCCAGACACTCAAATTGTACAGAAATAAACACCCAGACACTCAAATTGTACAGAAATAAACACCCAGACACTCAAATTGTACAGAAATAAACACCCAGACACTCAAATTGCACAGAAATAAACACCCAGGCACTCAAATTGCACAGAAACAGCCATGCAGACACTAAAATTGTACAGAAATGAACACCCAGGCACTCAAATTGTACAAAAATAAACACTCAGACACTCAAATTGTACAGAAATAAACACCCAGACACTAAAATTGCACAGAAACAGCCATGCAGACACTCAAATGTAGAGAAATAAATGCCCAGACACTAAAATTGTACAGAAATAAACACCCAGACACTCAAAATTGTACAAAAATAAACACCCAGACACTCAAATTGTACAAAAATAAACACCCAGACATTCAAATTGTACAGAAATGAACACCCAGACACTAAAATTGTACAGAAATGAACACCCAGACACCCAAATTGTGCAGAAATAAACACCCAGACACTCAAAATTGTACAAAAATAAACACCCAGACACTCAAATTGCACAGAAATAAACATCCAGACACTCAAATTGCACAGAAACAGCCATGCAGACACTCAAATTGTACAGAAATAAACACCCAGACACCCAAATTGTGCAGAAATAAACACCCAGACACTCAAAATTGTACAAAAATAAACACCCAGACACTCAAATTGTACAGAAATAAATGCCCAGACACTCAAATTGTACAGAAATGAACACCCAGACACCCACAAAGTACAGGAACAGATCCCTGACACCCAAATTGGACAGAAACAAACATTCAGACACCTAAATTGTACAGAAATAAACACTGAGACACCTAAATTGTACAGAAACAGACACCCAGACACTGATATTTTGCAGAATCAAACAGCCAGACACACATATTTAAGAGGAACACACCCCCAAACACTCTAAAACCAACCAGACTCCCCAAATCCCACAGGAACAAACCCCACAACACCCAAATTTCAAAGAAACACACCCCAGATTTCAAAGAAACAACCCCCAAATTTCAAAGAAACACACTCCAAATTTCAAAGATACAAACCCCAAATTTCAAAGAAACAACCCCCAAATTTCAAAGAAACCATTCCCCAACACCCAAATTTCACAGAAGCAAAGGGGTTCCCTCATTTCCCCCCTCACATCTGATGGTCTCCCAACATTTCCCAGCTGGAATTCAGCCACATTTTGTCCTTTCTGTCCATTTTGTGGCCCCTCCTGCTCCACAATAAATCAGGAGTGAAGGCCAGGAGGGGTCTCTGGGAGGGATTTTTTCCACTCCCTGCACATTGTCTGGTTGATCCATGAATACCCCGAGAGCCACAGAGAACAGATCACACTGGAATTATCTGAACTGAAAGATTCCTGCCAGGCTTTGCACGGATGGGGCTTGATTTGATCAACATCAATAATCCTATTTTACCAAAATCTCCTTTTTACTCTGCTATCACCCAGTTCTGTTGCCCTGAACACAAACCACAGGTTTATTCTCACTCCAAACTCTCAGCACCAGCCTCAACCACACCAACTTGTCCAAATTCACCTGAAATTCCAAGAAATGAAAAGGAAAAACCAGCACAGAACCAATCTAACACTTCCCACCTCCCAGACAATCAGGAAAAACTCCAATATTTATTTCCTCAGCAGCACCTCCAGCTGATTTGCTTACAAATAAAGAAAAACCAAACAGGAAGGGAGGGATGGCAGCTGGAAAAGGGAGGACTCGGAGGAATTGCTTCCTTTCCCCAGGCATTTCTCTGAGCTTAAATAAATATTTAATAAATATTAATAAATAAAGGCACTGGCATCAAACTGGTTCTAACCATTCCCCATGACCCCCAGTTTTCTCCCAGCTCTCCAAAATCTGTTTTTTTCCCCCCAGCTCCATCCTTTTCATGGATCAGCTCCTGCCACACCACATTTCCATTGGAATTCCACCCACTTTGGTACCTGCACTTCTAAAAACAACATTTTTCTCCCTCTCCATTCTCCCCTCCCTCAACTGCATTTTCCTGGGTTTTTTTCAGGCTCAGTCTCACTCCCCTGCTCCAACAAGGCCCAGATTTTAACAGAGCCAACAAAAGCAGAAAAGGAGATTTTAAAAAAGTAGAAAAGGAGATAAAAAGAAGAGTGAGGTTATCACCAACTGGGGAAAACAGAGGGAAAACTCCTGCAGGAAGGTCCTGTCAGGGCAATAGAGCAAAATGCCCAACGTATCTACAGAGGACACTGAGAGCATTGAAACCCCATGGGGACTGGGCAGAACTCCCATTTCCACCCCAAAATGTGATCCTGAGGCACCACAGAGAGCAGAACATCCCAAACCTGCTGAGAATGGGGCAACAAATGTAAAACAGGCCCTGCAGGAGGGAGCCTGGAGAGGGCTGGATCATGAGGGAGAAATGAGGGGCAAAAAGCAGAATTCAGGTTTAAATTGTGAATTTGGCCATGTCCTGTCTGTGCAGGCCACCAAGGGCTGATCTTCCCTCAGGACAAGGCAGGGAGAGCCCAGCACAGCCCAAATCTCTCTTTGCAAAGAGAATCCAGGTTTAAATTGTGAATTTGGCCATCTCCTGTCTGTGCTGGCCTCCAAGGGCAGATTTTCCCTCAGGACAAGGCAGGGAGAGCCCAGCAGAGCCCAAATCTCTCTTTGCAAACAGAATCCAGGTTTAAATCTGGAATTTGCTGGGTCCTGTCCACCAAGAGCTGATTTTACCTCAGGACAAGGCAGGGAGAGCCCAACACTGCCCAAAACTTTCTCTATGAAGAGAACTCAGGTTTAAATTGTGAATTTGGCCATCTCCTGTCTGTGCTGGCCACCAAGGACTTCATTTTCTCTCAGGACAAGGCAGGGAGAGCCCAGCACAGCCCAAATCCCTCTCTGCAAAGAGAGCCCAAGTTTAAATTGTAGATTTGCTCTGGGTCCTGTCTGTGCTGGTCACCAAGGACTTCATTTTCTCTCAGGACAGGAAGAACCCAACACAGGCCAAATCTCTCTCTACAAAGAGAACCCAGGTTTAAATCTGGAATTTGCTGGGTCCTGTCCACCAAGGGCTGATTTTCCCCTCAGGACAAGGCAGGGGGAGGCCAGCAGAGCCCAAATCTCTCTCTGCAAAGAGAATCCAGGTTTAAATTGTGAATTTGCTGTGTCCTGTCTGTGCTGGTCACCAAGGACTTAATTTTCTCTCAGGGCAAGGCAGGGAGAGCCCAGAACCGCCTAAATCTCTCTCTGCAAAGAGAATTCAGGTTTAAATTGGGAATTTGCTGAGTCCTGTCCATCAAGGGCTGATTTTACCTCAGGACAAGGCAGGGAGAGTCCAGCACAGCCCAAATCTCTCTTTGCAAACAGAATCCAGGTTTAAATCTGGAATTTGCTGGGTCCTGTCCACCAAGAGGTGATTTTCCCTCAGGACAAGGCAGGGAGAGCCCAACACTGCCCAAAACTTTCTCTATGAAGAGAACTCAGGTTTAAATTGTGAATTTGGCCATCTCCTGTCTGTGCTGGCCACCAAGGACTTGACTTCCCCTCAGGACAAGGCAGGGGGAGCCCAGCAGAGCCCAAATCTCCCCTGCCCTGCCCAGTGAAGAGCCCAAACCTGTCCCCGAGCTGGCTGAAGGCGCCGCCGGGCAGGCGCCACCACCTCAGAGGGCACTGGCCTGGAGCTGCTGACCCACTTACAAACACACACAGGTTTCTGAGCAGACCACTGGCTGCTCTTTTGGCAGGTGATGCTCTTGTGGCCCTTGAGCTCGAAGGCGGGCTGGCACTGGAAGTGCAGCGTGTCCCCGTGCCGGAACCGGGAGCCCTCGCGGCGGCCGAAGGCGGGGACGCCGGGGTCCCCACAGCTGCCCTGGTCAATCTCTGCAACCAAAAACAAACACAGGGTTGGGTGAGGGAAGGGCCTGGAGGAGAGGAAACACAGGGTTTGGGTGTGGGAAGGGCAGGAAGAAAAAATTTGGGTGTGGGGAAGAGGGTGGAAGAGAGAGTTTGGGTGTATGGGAAGGGCTGGAGAGAAAATACAGATTTGGGTGTGGTAAGGGGTTGGAAGAGAGAGTTTGGGTGTAGGGAAAGAGCTGGAAGAGAAAGAACACAGAATTTGGGTGAGGGAAAGGGGCTGGAAGACAGAAAACACAGGGTTGGGGTATGGGGAAGGGGTTGGAAGAAAGAATTTGGGCGTACGGAAGGGGCTGGAAGAGAATGAACACAGGATTGGGCTGTGGGGAAGAGGGTGGAAGAGAGAGAACACAAAATTTGGGTTTGGGAAGGGGCTGGATGAAAAATATTTGCTGTGGGGAAGGGGCTGGAAGAGAGGATTTAGGTGTAGGGAAAGGGCTGGAGAGAAAACACAGGATTTGGGTGCAGTAAGGGGCAGGAAGAGAGAGTTTGGGTGTAGGGAAAGGGCTGGAAGAGAAAGAACACAGAATGAGGGTGTGGGAAAGGGGCTGGAAGAGAGAAAACAGCATTTGAGTGTGTGAAGGGATTGGAAGAGAGGATGAAGGCGTAGGGAAAGGGCTGGAAGAGATTATTTGGGTGTAGGGAAGGGGCTGGAAGAAAGAACACAAAATTTGGGTGTGGGGAAGGGGTTGGAAGAGAGAAAACACAGGGTTGGGGTGTGGGAAAGGGGTTGGAAGAGAGAATTTGGGTGTGGGAAGGAGCTGGAAAAGAAAGAACACAGAATTTGGGTGTGGGAAGGGGTTGGAAGACAAAGAACATGGCTTGGGTGTGGGGAAGGATCTGGAAGAGAAAGAACAGAGAATCTGGGTATGGGGAAGGAGTGTGAAGAGAGAACACAGAATTTGGGTGTGGGAAGGGGTTCAAGAGAGAAATCATAGGGCTTGGGTGTGGGAAGGGGTAGGAAGAGAGAATTTGGGTGTGAGGAAGGGGTTGGAAAAGAGAAAACACAAGGTCTGGGTGTGGGAAGGGGTTGGAAGAAAAAATTTGGGTGTAGGGAAAGGGCTGGAAGAGAAAGAACACAGAATTTGGGTGTGGGGAAGGAGTTGGAAGAGAGAAAACAGAATCTGGGTGTGGGAAGGGGCTGGAAGAGAGAATTTGGGTGTGGGGAAGGGGCTGAGGCCCAGCTGGTGCAGCCCCCACAGGTTGTGGCATCCCAACCCCGATTCTCCCCTAAACCCCACTCCCATTCCTGCCTTGTCCCCACACAGAGTTAATCCCTCTCTCATCTGGACTCCAAACAAACCCCAGGCACAATTTCCTGTTATCTCCTGCTCCCCTCAATCCCATTTCTAAAGGGCTCCCTGCTCTTTATCAATATTAGCTCCAAAAACTTCATTCCTTCACTCCTCCTGAGTGTTCCCACATTATTTACCTGCTTCACACTCCTCTCCCAATCCTCTGGTTTTTATCCCCAAAAATTTCATTCCTCACAAGTGTTCCCACATTATTTATCTGCTCCACACTCCTTTCCAAATCTTCTGGTTTTTAGCCCCAAAACCTTCATTCCTCCTGAGAGCTCCCACATTATTTACCTGCCCCACGTTCTTCTCCTCTCCCAATCCTTTGGATTTAGCCCCAAAAATTTCATTCCTCCTGAGTGTTCCCACATTAATTTATCTGCTCCACTCTCCCAATCCTCTGGTTTTTATCCCCAAAAACTTCATTCCTCCTGAGTGTTCCCACATTATTTATCTGCTCCACACTCCTCTGGTTTTTATCCCCATCATCTCTGATCAGTCTCGCTGTCTTTTTCCTCCCCGTTTCCAATTTCTTGCACCAAATTGGAAATCTCTTCTCTGACACTTCCTTTACAGAGGCAAACCATGGGAGCTGAGATTTGCATGGCTCCCTCTAATATCCCAATTTGGCTGGAATAACAACAAGCACCCTCATTATTATTCTGGCTCCAGGCAACTCCACATCCAGGTGTATTTTGAGCAGAAGTCACGGAGTTTCTGCTGCATCTCGAGCTGAAAACTCACTGCTAGTTAATGAAGCATCCCCAAAATAATTTAACATAAATTAATATTAAAAGTTTTCACGAAACTGGCTGAGTTTTTTTGCCTCTCAGCGAAAGTACTTTGCCAGGATTTACAGATCTTCCTGCAGGCTTTCCAAATCATGACTGTTTAGGAGCTGCACTTGCACATTAGGGATGGAAAATGAAAATTTGGGGTGTTAAAGCTGCACTGAACTGTTCATTCCTCCCCTCAAAAACGCACAAGGCCAACAGTGCCGAGCATGAAATGAAAATTCAGCTGGAAAACTCAAGGAATAGCAACGAGCTGGGATGGGAGGGAGCAGATGTGGAACATTTATCAGCACATCAGTGGATGTGGAACATTTATCAGCGTGTCTGATGGGGACCTGGGGGCTGGGGATGCTCCCTGCTGCCACTCAGAACACCCTTGGCTGTCACACCCTGCCTGAGCCATGGCAGCCCCAAAATTCCCATTCTGGCAGTCCCAAAATTCCATGCACAGACACAAAAAATTCCCATTCTGGCAGCCCCAAAATTCCAGATACGGACATAAAAAATTTCCATCCTGGCAGCTCTGAAACTCCTCCACAAATGGACACAGAAAATTCCCACCTGACCCCATCCTGGCAGCTCTAAAATTCCATGAATAGACACAAGAAATTCCCATCCTGGCAGCCCCAAAATTCCACACACTGACACAACAAAATTCACATTGTGGGAGCCCAAAACTCCTCCACACGTGGACACAAAAAATTCCTGCCTGACCCCATCATGGCAGCCCTAAAATTCCATGCATGGACACAAAAAATTCCCATTCTGGCAGCCCCAAAATTCCAGATACGGACATAAAAAATTTCCATCCTGGCAGCTCTGAAACTCCTCCACAAATGGACACAAAAAATTCCCGCCTGACCCCATCCTGGCAGCCCTAAAATTCCATGCATGGACACAAAAAATTCCCACTGTGGCAGCCTCGAAATGGACATTAAAACGTCCCATCCTGGCAGCCCCAAAATTCCACACATGGATACAAAAAATTCGCATCCTGGCAGCCTCAAAACTCCTCCACAAATGGACATAAAAAATTCCTGCCTGACCCCATCATGGCAGCCCTAAAATTCCATGCATGGACACAAAAAATTCCCATTCTGGCAGCTCCAAAATTCCATATATGGACATAAAAAATTCCCATCCTGGCAGCCCTGAAACTCCTCCACAAATGGACACAGAAATTCCTGCCTGACCCCATCCTGGCAGTCTTAAAATTGCACACATGGACACAAGAAATTCCCATTGTGGCAGGCCCAAAACTCCTCCACAAATGGAAATAAAAAATTCTTATTCTAGCATCCCCAAAACTCCACACATGGACACACAAAATTCGCACTGTGGCAGCTCCAAAATTCCACACATGGACACAAAAAATTCCTATTCTAGCATCCCCAAAACTCCACACATAGACACAAAAAATTCCCATTGTGGCAGCCCCAAAACTCCTCCCCAAATGGAAATATTCCTGTTCTAGCATCCCCAAAATTCCACACATGGACACAAAAAATTTCCATTATGGCAGCCCCAAAACTCCTCCCCAAATGGAAATATTCCTGTTCTAGCATCCCCAAAACTCCACACATGGACACAAAAAATTCCCATTGTGGCAGCCCCAAAACTCCTCCCCAAATGGAAATATTCCTATTCTAGCATCCCCAAAACTCCACACATAGACACAAAAATTCCCATTGTGGCAGCCCCATCCTCCTGAAGCCCACGGGAGCATCCCCAGAAGGGTCAGAGATGCCAAAATCCCAGAGCCAATCCTAAATATTTCCCTGAGCTTGGGCTGGTGGCCCTGCAGGGATGGGAATCACAGGAATTCTGCACCAGGCAGCTCCAGTGTAGGGAAAAGCAGAATTTCCAGAGCTGGAATTCCAAAGGGAGCTGGGAATGTGCAGCATCAGGAAAATCAGGATGTGCTGAGGGTATCAGGAGCTCAGAAATTGCAGCCAAGTGAGGTAAAATCAGCATTTTGACCCTTGGATGAGTGAAAATAAAGACAACACTGCAGGCTCTCCTCCCTCCTCACCTTTTCCTGTCATTCTGCACGACCCCAGCTCAAATCAGGGGGTGAAAATGAGAGGAAAATGAAGAATTTGAACTCCCAATTCTCACCCTCTCCTTGTCAGCAGCAGGCAAACACAGCTCGAAGGTTCCATCACCTTACAGAGGTCAGGAAATTTAATTTATTCCAAAATTCCATTTTTGACCTGAGAAAAATCCCCTGGTTCCTGCATTTCTTTGTGTGAGGGAGTAAAATCCATGAAATATTGAGCAGGGCAGAAGTTCCATTAAAAAAAAAATAATAATAAAAAAGAAAAAGGAGTGATTCAAAAATATCAAAACATGTTACTTCAATGAGATTGAAACATCCCTCCTGACAAATGTTGAAAGTAAAATCACTTCCACATTAGAATAATAAAAGTCAAAACTAAACAAGAACATCCAAACCAAGTGTTTTGACATTATTGAAAGGAAACAAGTTGACAAGAATCTTTCACATCAAATATTATTCATACAGGGGGAAATTTTATGACAAAACTGCGTTTTCTAAAGGGAAAATGTGGAATTTTGCAGAGCTCTTTGTGCTGTTTGGCTGAGGGTGGTGGGTGGGAAATTGGGGGAGAAATGAGAAAAAAATCCTCCCTCACACCTCCCAAATCCTGCTGCTCCTCCCTGGGAATTCCAGCTCTTGCAGGAGGAAAAGGGGGAAAATGAGGATTTTTCTGAGGGAAAATGAGGATTTTTCTGGAGGAAAATGAGGAATTTTCTGAGGGGAAAATGAGGATTTTTCTGAGGGAAAAATGAGGATTTTTCTGGAGGAAATTGAGGAATTTTCTGAGGGGAAATTGGGGATTTTTCTGAGGGGAAATTGAGGATTTTTCTGAGGGAAAATGAGGACTTTTCTGAGGGGAAAAATGAGGATTTTTCTGAGGGGAAAATGAGGAATTTTCTGAGGGGAAAATGAGGAATTTTCTGAGGGGAAAATGAGGAATTTTCCAGGCAAAAACGAGGATTTTTCTGAGGGAAAAATGAGGATTTTTCTGAGGGAAAAATGAGGATTTTTCTGAAGGGAAAATGAGGAATTTTCAGGGGGAAAATGAGGATTTTTCTGAGGGGAAAATGAGGAATTTTCTGGAGGAAAATGAGGAATTTTCAGGGGGGAAAATGAGTATTTTTTCTGAGGGAAAATGAGGATTTTTCTGAGGGAAAGTGAAGATTTTTCTGGAGGAAAATGAGGATTTTTGGAGCTGCCAGCAAGTCAAACTCTGATTTCTGGAACAGGGTGAAGAATTTGTGAGACTGAGGAAACCCCACAAATGTCATCCCCAGTCAGGAAAAAACACCCAGGGAAATATTTTACCTCACACACAGGATTTTGTACTTAAATGAACTTGGTTAATTAATTAAAGCTTATGCTGTCAGGTAGGAATTTGGAGGAGGGTGTTTCTGTTGCCTTTTCGTTTTTGCCTCCAAGAATGAATGAAAATGATCCCATTTTTATTTCATTCCAGCCCAAAGGATTTTATCACACACACAGGATTTTGTACTTAAATGACCTTGCCTTAATTAATTAAATCTAATGGTTTCAGGTAGGAATTTGGAGGAATCAAGACCAGGGTGTTTCTGTTGCCTTTCAGTTTTTGCCTTTGAGAATGAATGAAAACAATCCCATTTTTATCTCATTCCAGCCCAAAGGATTCTCTGGTTCTGACCCCATGGAGGGGTGGAACAGGATGGGCTTTCAGCTCCTTCCAACCCAAACTGCTCTGGGATTCCTGAAGGAGGAAAAAAGGGATCTAAAGAGGAAACAGGAAAATATTTTACCTCACTCATAGGATTTTGGACTTAAATTACATTATTTAATTAATTAAAGCTAATGGTTTCAGGTAGGAATTTGGAGGAGGGCGTTTCTGTTGCCTTTTGGTTTTTGCCTCCAAGAATGAATGAAAATGATCCCATTTTTATTTCATTCCAACCCAAAGGATTTTACCTCACACACAGGATTTTGTACCTAAATGACCTTGCCTTAATTAATTAAAGCTAATGGTGTCAGGTAGGAATTTGGAGGAATCAAGACCAGGGTGTTTCTGTTGCCTTTCAGTTTTTGCCTCCAAGAATGAATGAAAACAATCCCATTTTTATCTCATTCCAGCCCAAAGGATTTCATCTCACACACAGGATTTTGTACCTAAATGACCTTGCCTTAATTAATTAAAGCTAATGGTTTCAGGTAGGAATTTGGAGGAGGGTGCTTCTGTTGCCTTTTGGTTTTTGCCTCCAAGAATGAATTAAATTGGGTGATTTGTTGGGAAAACTCCTTGCCCTGGAGCTGGTGCCTTCCACATCCATCAGGATATTCCTGCAGAATTTCCAGCCCATTGTAACAGCTGGGATGAAAGATTCCTTCAGGCATATTTTTTAGAAATTTAGGATTGATTAAAGAAGATCCAGACTCCCATAATTTCCTCCTTCTGAGGGATATTCCCTTATTTGGACTTTTAAAAACCCCCTTTATTTCTTCTACTGATGAACCTGAGTTTATGCCAAGCAACAGCATAAAAGTAAATGAATTTTATAAATTCCTGTGGTAAGAACAGAAACATCACAAAAAAAAACCCCACCAAAACCCAGAACAAAGCCAAATTGTAATTCACCCTTGTACTGTTTTAACAGAGAGCCAGAATTTCAAATTAAAACCAGATTTATGGGCGCTCCCACACTAATTGAATTTGGATTTCTGCTGGAATTGGGAAGGAGCTGAGTCAGGGCTGAGCCCCCTGCTGCAGGCAGGGGATGATTAAAAGCTGTTTATTGTCAGGGGAGTGCTGAGCAAGGCTTTGGCTGTGCAGAGCTGGAATTCAGCCCCACGGTGCTCAGGAGCTCTGCAGGGCTGGAGCTGGAGATTTCCTCCCCTGCCCTTTGTGCTTCTCATCAAACTTTTTCATCTTGCCACAGGAATTGATACAATTGATTGACTTTTATGGTCTTGCTTGGAATAAACTCCAGTTCTTCAGCAGAAGAAAGCAGGATTTTATTTTATTTTGTTTTTTCAAACTTTGCTGGGATGAGCTGCTGCTTCCTGCAGTTCTTTTGCCAATCATCCAGGTGGGATTCCAGCTCTGAATTTATTTTTTTTAAGGTTCTGCATCTCCTCCTCCCCTGTTTTGTTGGTGTTGGGGTCTCTCAGGAGACCAAGGGGTTTCCATCCCTCTTGCTCTGCTCTCCCATTAAATTAAATTTCATTTCAATTAAATGAAATTTAATGGCTTGAGTTTGTCACGAAGCAGGAGCCACAGAAGGGCTTTGAGCTCTTTTTGCCAAGGTCCTGCTCCTGCTGTTTAAGCCTGGCCTAAAGCTCAGGACAGGGTTTAATGTGATGCCAGGCCCAGTGCTGCACCTGCTCTGCTGCTCTGGAGTGGCAGGAAGGGATTTTTCCTTTTAATTCACCCCCTCCTTGTTGTGTTTCCTCTTTGGATCCTCTTTTATCTCCTTCAGGGAACCCCAGACTGGTTTGGGCTGGAATTAAAGCCCATCCTGCTCCACCCTGCCATGGGTCAGAACACCCAAACCTGTGACAACAGCAAACCCAACTTAGGCCAGACCTGAGCACTCCCATTTTGCTGCATTCTGGGAGTTTCTTTGAAAAAATCCCAACTTTAACTTTTAATAACTTTGATTTCACCTGAAACAGCCCAGTTTAAAGCAGCTGACACCAGAGATCTGCTGGAACCAGGGATTCCCCATCCCATCCCCTCCTACAGGCACAACCTGTTGCTGTCAGCTGAAAATTCCCATTTTTTTTCCCCAATAAAACACCTGAAATGGCAACGGGACAGCCCTGCCCAGCCAGCTTGGATGGGAAAGGAAACTCTTAAGGAAAAAAAAAAAAATAAAACCAAACCTGCAGAGCTTTATTTAGAGGATCTCCTTTTTCTCCCACATTCCTGCACCCATTTTGATTTATTCAGAGGATCTTTTTCTCCCAGATCCCTGCATTCAGTTTTGATTTATTTAGAGGAGCTCCCTTTTCTCCTCAATCCCTGCACCCACTTTGTTTTATTTAGAGGAGCTCCCTTTTCTCCTCAATCCCTACACTGAGTTTTGATTTATTTAGAGAATCTCGTTTTTCTCCAAGATCCCTGCACCCATTTTGATTTATTCAGAGGATCTCCCTTTTCTCCCACATTCCTGCACTGATTTTGATTTATTCAGAGGATCTCCTTTTTCTCCCCAATCCCCACACTGAATTTTGATTTATTTAGAGAATCTCCTTTTTCTCCCAGATTCCTGCACTGAATTTTGATTTATTTAGAGAATCTCCTTTTTCTCCCAGATCCATGCACTGATTTTGATTTATTCAGGAGCTCCCTTTTCTCTCCAATCCCTGCACTGAATTTTGATTTATTTAGAGGATCTCCATTTTCTCCCCAGTCCCTACACTGAATTTTGATTTATTTAGAGAATCTCCTTTTTCTCCCAGATTCCTGCACTGAATTTTGATTTATTCAGAGGATCTCCCTTTTCTCCCCAATCCCTGCACCCATTTTGATTTATTCAGAGTATCTCCTTTTTCTCCTAGATCCCTGCACTGAGTTTTGATTTATTTAGAGGATCTCCCTTTTCTCCCCAGTCCCTGCACTGAATTTTGATTTATTTAGAGGATCTCCCTTTTCTCCTCAATCCCTGCACTGAATTTTGATTTATTTAGAGAATCTCGTTTTTCTCCAAGATCCCTGCACCCATTTTGATTTATTCAGAGGATCTCCTTTTTCTCCCCAATCCCTACACTGAATTTTGATTTATTTAGAAGATCTCCCTTTTCTCCCCAGTCCCTGCCCTCAGCTGGTCCCTGATATTTTTTGAAGGGGAACTGGGAGGAGGAGCCTGGGGTACCTTCGTAGGTGGCTTTGAAGCCCAGCAGGTTGCTGACACTGTCGGTCTGGAACAGGAGCCACATCTGGTGCTGGGTGCTGACAATGAGGTCAGGGACTGTGGTGCCTGTCAGGCTGCAAAAATAAATAAGAAAAACAAATTAGAATAATATAATATATAAAAATGAGTTAAAATAAGTATTATTTAAAATATCTATATTTATATTAATTATATAGTGTTAAATTATACTGCTATTAAATATTATATATTTATAATATATCTAACATTATATATTATATTAATATTATATTGCTATTAAATATTATATATTTATAATATATTTAATATTATATATTCTATTAATAAAATATTGTTATAATTATAAAATTAATAAAAATAATATAATAAAGACATAATAATATATTAAACTATAATATTATTAATTATCTATTATACTAATTAAAATAAAGTATAATAGAATATAAAATAATATAAAATATATAACACAATAAAATAAAATTATAGAAATAATTACATTTATGTAATAATAGAAATAAAAACATAATGGTATGATAATAGATAATGATATGATAATATAATGAAGATATAATATAAATACATAATATAATGTAAAATATAGAATTATAAATCATATATAAATATCATATTATTATAAAAATATAATATAATGCATAATTATATTTAAAAAACAGCCTCAAAGTGGCCTCAGATTCATCACCCTCAACTAAAGGACTCTGCAGGAGAAGGAAATGCCAAACTAATAATTAAGAATCACCCCAAAAACCTGGGAGATTTTGAGCCTGGTGAAAATCCTGTTTTACCCCACACTGAATCCTGCCCCACCACCCTCAGTGCAATAATTCCACCTCCCTGCTGCTGCCACAGATCACCCAGCAGCCAAAGGAATCCTTTCCCTGCTCACTGAGGAAAATCAGCAAAGAAATCAAACCCCAGGAGCCAGAGCCGGCCCTGAGTGCCTGAATCCCTTGAACTGCCCTCACAGCAGCTCCCAGGAGCACAGAAAATAATGACTGTGCACCCAAAGTGACCTTCCACCCAAAATGACTGTGCACCCAAAGTGACTGTGCACCCAAAATGACTGTGCACCCAAAATGACCTTGCACCCAAAGTGACTGTCCACCCAAAGTGACTGTCCACCCAAAGTGACCGTCCACCCAAAGTGACTGTGCACCCAAAATGACTGTGCACCCAAAATGACCTTCCACCCAAAATGACTGTGCACCCAAAATGACTGTCCACCCAAAGTGACTGTGCACCCAAAATGACCTTCCACCCAAAATGACTGTCCACCCAAAGTGACCTTGCACCCAAAGTGACCGTCCTCCCAAAATGACCTTCCACCCAAAATGACCTTCCACCCAAAGTGACTTTGCACCCACAATGACTGTCCACCCAAAATGACCTTCCACCCAAAATGACTTTGAACCCATTCCCTGCTCCATGGCTGCCCTGAGAGAAGTTTCTAGGAAAGGAGAAAAGCACAGGGTGTGTCAGAATCCAGAACATTCCTCTGGCTGCCCTGGGTGACCCCAGACCCTGGCAGGGGGCTCAGAGACTTTGGCATAGAGTCAAAAACACCTGAGTCTTCCATTTTAGTTGGTCATGGAAACAATGACCAACTTTGTGAGAAGATTTAAAAGCCACAAGAGTTTCAGTAGAATGATAGTGGATTTGTCACAGGGTGAGAAAGTAGAATTTTGGGGATTTAGAATGGGGGTTCAAGAGGGCAAGATGGAGGAATCTGGGTATGATATGTCCTTCTTCTTGTTCTCCATCTTCTGCTGTGATGGTGACACTTCTGTATTGGTTTAGAATAGAAGCTCACTGTCTAACATAGGTGATAGGTATTAGAAAATTATTGTAAATAAAGTACAGGTAGTTCTTACTATAAAAAACCAACACCACCCCAAGGGCAGGGACTGTGCCACAACCCAACCTGCCAAACAGATAAGGAAAAATAAACAACTTGAGAAGGAGAACCAAGGAATCCTGACTTCTTCTTGGGTCTCAGGGTCTGGAAAAAAGATTTTCCAACATCTTGGGGTCATCTCCACAGCAGCAGACAAAGCACGAGCCCCAAATGGGCTGAACACCCCTGAGCCCTTGAGAACCCAAATGTGCTGAACACCCTGTGAGCCCTGGAGAATCCAAATGTGCTGAACACCCCTGAGCCCCTGAGAATCCAAATGTGCTGAACACCCCTGAGCATCCAAACGTGCTGAACACCCTGTGAGCCTTTGAGAACCCAAATGGGCTGAACACCCCTGAGCTCTTGAGAATCCAAACGTGCTGAACACCCTGTGAGCTCTGGAGAACCCAAACGTGCTGAACACCCCTGAGCCCTTGAGAAGTGCCACTAATCCCAGCAGGATCAGGGCTCTGCCTTCCCCTCAGCATCCTCCCAGGAGGGCTGAGGAGATTGAGGAAATGCCAGTGATCTCCCCCAATTAACGAGGCTCATTCAGCCTCTGGGATTAATCACCTCAGCCCAGCTTTAGAGCTTTATCCTCCACCCACAAGAGCATCTCTGGCACAGGAGATGGAGCTCAGCTCCTGCCTCCCTTCCCAGGAGCAGCATTTGTGTGGGTGGATGATTTTATTCCAGGAGCAGGGCTCTTGTGTTGCCTGTGTTTAATGTTGTGATTATCCTGTTTCTGCTCAGGTATTATCTGTGAGAAATTCAGAAATTAAGAGCAAGTGGAGAGGGGTGAGAGGGTTTTTTTAAAATCTTTTCTGCAGGGTTTAAATAAATCCCAGTTGATGTGTTCAGCTCTGGGTTGGGCCTGGCCCCAGCTACAACAGCAGCACTTGAAAGGCTCCTGGATGAAAGTAAACTCAACAGAAGGGGAGAGGGAATTGCTGGAGCAAGGCCAGAGGAGGGATGTGAGGTGATAAAGGGGCAGGATCCAGGCTGGGAGAGCTGGGAATGTTCAGTCTGGAGAAGCAAAGATGAGTGGAGCCCTCACAGTTCCTGCCAGGAGAGCTGGAGAGGGACTGAGCACCAGGAACTGCAGTGCAGGACAAGAGGGAATGGATTCAAACTGGGAAAAGGGAAAACTGGGTGGGATTTGGGGGAGAAATTGCTCCTGCCAGAGATGGGATGTGAGGCTGATAAAGGAACAGGATCCAGGCTGGGAGAGTCAGGAATGCTCACCCTGGAGAAGGGAAAGGTTGAGTGGAGTCCTCACAGCTCCTGTCAGGAGAGCTGGAGAGGGACTGAGCACCAGAACTGCAGTGCCAGGACAAGGGGGAATGAATTCAAAGTAGAAAATTGGAGAATTGGGCGAGATTTTGGGGAGAAATTGCTCCTGCCAGAGGAGGAATGTGATCCAGGTTGGGAGAGTTGGGAATTCTCAGCCTGGAGAAGGAAAGATGAGCGGAGCCCTCACAGCAGGTTCAGCAACTGCAGTGCCAGGACAAGAGGGAATGGATTCAAAGTGGAAAACTGGAGAATTGGGTGAGATTTTGGGGAGAAATTGCTCCTGCCAGAGGAGGGATGTGAAACTAAAAAAGGGACAGGAACCAGGCTGGGAGAGTTGTGAATGTTCACCCAGGAGAAGGGAAAGGTTGAGTGGAGCCTCCTCAGCATCCCAGGAGCTGCAGGAGAGCTGGAGAGGGACTGAGCACCAGGAACTGCAGTGCAGGACAAGGGGAATGAATTCAAACTGGGAAATAAGAGAATTGGGTGAGATTTTGGGGAGAAATTGCTCCTGCCAGAGGAGGGATGTGATCCAGGTAGGGAGAGTCAGGAATATTCAGCCTGGAGAAGGAAAGATGAGTGGAGCCCTCACAGCTCCTGCCAGGAGAGCTGGAGAGGGACTGAGCACCAGAACTGCAGTGCCAGGACAAGGGGGAATGGATTCAAAGTGGAAAACTGGAGAATTGGTTGAGATTTTGTGGAGAAATTGCTCCTGCCAGAGGAGGGATGTGAAACTAAAAAAGGGACAGGAACCAGGCTGGGAGAGTTGTGAATGTTCACCCTGGAGAAGGGAAAGGTTGAGTGGAGCCTCCTCAGCATCCCAGGAGCTGCAGGAGAGCTGGAGAAGGACTGAGCACCAGGAACTGCAGTGCAGGACAAGAGGGAATGGATTCAAACTGGGAAAAGGGAAAACTGGGTGGGATTTGGGGGAGAAATTGCTCCTGCCAGAGATGGGATGTGAGGCTGATAAAGGGACAGGATCCAGGCTGGGAGAGTTGGGAATGCTCAGCCTGGATTAGGGAATGTAGAGTGGAGCCCTCACAGTTCCTGTCAGGAGAGCTGGAGAGGGACTGAACACCAGAACTGCAGTGCCAGGACAAGGAGGAATTAATTCAAATTGGAAAAAGGGAGAATTGGGCAGGATTTTGGGGAGAAATTGCTGGCTGTGAGGATAGGCAGCCCTGGCACAGGTGCCCAGAGCAGCTGTGGCTGCCCCTGGATCCCTGGCAGTGCCCAAGGCCAGGCTGGATGGGGTTTGGAGCAGCCTGGGACAGTTTGAGGTGTCCCTGCCATGGCAGGGGTGGCACTGGATGGGCTTTGAGGTCCTTCTACCCCAAACCACCCCAGGACTCTGTGTCACCCCCCAGTGCAGGTGACATTAACTCCGCTCCCTGCCAAGTGCCAGCTCCTCTCCAGGGCAGGGATCTCAGGGAAATGGGGGCACCCTGGGCATCACAGACCTGTCCTGCCCACCAGGGACCTCACAGGCCCCAGGGACAGGGACACCATGCCCAGGCTCTGAACCTGGAGTGGTTTTTGTTTTTCCTGCAATCACAATCCCAGCCAAGCTCTGCCCTGATTTCTCTGACCTGCAGCAGGATTTTATTGATCTCAGGGTGCTGTTAAATGAAGAAGTGATCTTGTTTTAGTGCCTGTTTTGCATCCCTGAGATGTTCAGGAGCGTTGTTGTTGATTCTCAGTTTATTTATTGAAACAGGCAGGAATGAGGAACACTCCAAGGGGAAAAACCCCCAGGAAAAGGAGGTTTTCTGCATCCTCTGCCACCCCACTTTGGACAAGCTGGGGGATTGATTTGGGTGCTGGTTACTTCAGGGAATCAAATTCCTTCTGCAAGTCAGGAAACTCAGCCTAACAATCTGCTCTGCTCCCATTTTCCAGGGTGGGAATGAGCCTGGGAACAAAACCCTTCAGCTCAGTTTGGGGTGGAATCTGCTGCTCTGCAACTCCCCTCAATTTCTTCACTGGGAAGGCAGCAGGGCTGAGCTCCTCAACAGGAGAAGTGAAGAGCAGGAAGGAAATTGGAATTATTGCCTTTGACAGGAGTTGATGCATTTTGATTCTCCCAAAGAAACCTCACTTTGTATCCAGGTATTATTTCTGAATAATCAGCTAAAAGTGGACAGAAAACTCTGGAAAAAGTGATCCATGGATTTTTAAGCACATTAATTAGCACTGTGGTGTTCATAGCTCTCTCCCATTTCATTACTTTTCAATTAATTCTCCCAGATTACTAAAAAAATAAATATATCCCTGGAAGGATTAGCAGCAGGAATTTACTGAAAACTTCCTGGGAAAAGATTCCAGGCACTGCACCTCACTCAGTCTCAGATGTTCCAAATTTGCATCAGCCCCACCTGGCCAGGTGCAATCTGGTACTCACACATAAAGCACAGAGGGGACAATTTAATTTTCTGTCCCCAAAGTGACAACCAGCCCCAAACCCACTGAATCCCTGCCTACCAAGCCCTCAGCCCCACCTGGCCAGGTGCATTCTGATACTCACACATAGAGCACAGAGGGGACAACTTAAGGAAATCCAATTTTCTGTCCCCAGAGTGACAACCAGCCCCAAAACCCACTGAATCTCTGCCTGCCAAATCCTCAGCCCCTCCTGGCCAGGTGCAATCCCACAAGAGGGAACTGGGGAATTGGAACTCACACATAAAGCACAGAGGGAACAACTTAAGGAAATCCAATTTTCTGTCCCCAAAGTGACAACCAGCCCCAAAACCCACTGGATCTCTGCATCTGAAGCCCTCAGCCCCACCTGGCCAGGAAGGGATTGGGGAATTGGTACTCACACATAAAGCACAGATGGGAACAACTTAAGGAAATCAAATTTTCTGTCCCCAAAGTGACAACCAGCCTCAAAATCCGCTTAATCCCTGTCTGCCAAGCCCTCAGTCCCACCTGGCCAGGTACATTCCTGCAGGGGGGAATTCAAGAATTGGAACTCACACATAGAGCACAGAGGGAACAACTTAAGGAAATCCAAAATTTCTGTCCCCAAAGTGACAACCAGCTCAAAACCCATCAGATCCCTGCATCCCAAGCCCTCAGCCCCACCTGGCCGGGTGCATTCTGGTACTCAACTAAAAAGCACAGAGGGGACAATTTTCTGTCCCCAAAGTGACAACCAGCCCCAAAACCCATCAGATCTCTGCCTGCCAAGCCCACAACCCCACCTGGCCAGGTGCATTCCTGCAGGAGGAAATTAGTACTCACACATAAAGCTCAGAGGGGACAATTTTCTGTTCCCAAAGAGACAGAAAAACACTAAAAAAAGCTCAAAACCCACTGGATCCCTGCAGCCCCACCTGGCCAGGTGCATTCCTGCAGGGGGGAATTCAAGAATTGGAACTCACACATAGAGCACAGAGGGAACAACTTAAGGAAATCCAAAATTTCTGTCCCCAAAGTGACAACCAGCCTCAAAATCCACCGGATCCCTGCATCTGAAGCCCTCAGCCCCACCTGGCCAGGTGAATTCCTGCAGGAGAAAATTGGGGAATTGGTACTCACACATAAATCACAGAAGGGAAAATTTTCTGTTCCCAAAGTGACAGAAAACCACTAAAAAAAGCCCTAAACCCACTGGATCCTGGCATCCCAAGCCATCCAGCCTCACCTGGCCAGGTGCATTCCCAAAAGAGGGAACTGGGGAATTGGAACTCACGCATAAAGCACAGAGGGGAACAATTTAAGGAAATCCAAAATTTCTGTCCCCAAAGTGACAACCAGCCTCAAAACCCACTGGATCCCTGCCTGCCAAGCCCTCAGCCCCACCTGGCCAAGTGCATTCTGATACTCACAGATAGAGCACAGAGGGAACAACTTAAGGAAATCCAATTTTCTGTCCCCAAAGTGACAACCAGCCTCAAAACCCACTGGATCTCTGCATGCCAAGCCCTCAGCCCCTCCTGGCCAGGTGCATTCCTGCAGGAGGGAATTGGAACTCACACATAGAGCACAGAGGGAACAACTTAAGGAAATCCAAAATTTCTGTCCCCAAAGTGACAACCAGCCCCAAACCCACCGGATCCCTGCATCTGAAGCCCTCAGCCCCACCTGGCCAGGTGCATTCTGATACTCACAGATAGAGCACAGAGGGAACAACTTAAGGAAATCCAATTTTCTATCCCAAAAGTGACAACCAGCCCCAAAACCCACTGGATCCCTGAATCCCAAGCCCTCAGCCCCTCCTGGCCAGGTGCATTCCCACAAGAGGGAACTGGGGAATTGGAACTCACACATAAAGCACAGAGGGGAACAATTTAAGGAAATCCAATTTTCTATCCCAAAAGTGACAACCAGGCCCAAACCCACTGGATCCCTGCATCTGAAGCCCTAGAGCCCCACCTGGCCAGGTGCATTCCCTCAGAAAGGAATTGGGGAATTGGTCCTCACATATAAAGTTCAAGAGGGGACAATTTTCTGTCCCCAGACTGACAGAAAAGCACTAAAAAAAACCCCTAAAACCACCGGATCCCTGCATCCCAAGCCCTCAGCCCCACCTGGCCAGGTGCACTCCCTCAGAAGGAATTGGGGAATTGTTACTCACACATAGAGCACAGAGGGAAAAACTTAAGGAAATCCAATTTTCTATCCCAAAAGTGACAACCAGCCCCAAAACCCATCAGATCCCTGCATCCCCAGCCCTCAGCCCACCTGGCCAGGTGCACTCCCTCAGAAGGAATTGGGAATCGTTACTCACACATAGAGCACGGATTTCTGGTCTCCGACCTGGCCCCCGTCCCCCACGGTCAGGGTGTCGTAGCCTCTCTCCAGCTCGAACTCCTCGAAGGTGAGTTTGATCACCTGCCACAGACACAATTAACACGGCTCGTTCATTAATTAACGCCAGGCCCCGCCCACGGCTCCCGCAGCAGCTTCCAAGAGCACCAAAATCTCCAAAACATCCCCAAAAGTTGGGCGGTTTTTCTTTTTTTGTTGGTTTTTTTTCGGTTTTTTCTTGATTTTTGGGGGTTTTTTGGGTTGGTTTTTTTCGTTTGTTTGGGGGTCTTTATGTGTTTTTTTAATTTTTATTTTTATTTTGGTTTGGAGGTTTTTTGGGAGGTTCTATAGATTATTTTTTGTTTTTCTTGTTTTGTTTTGGGGTGGGTTTTGTTTGTTTTTTAGGATTTTTTTGGGTTTTTTTGGTTTTTGGTTGGTTTTTTTGGGTTTTTTTGGTTTGTTTTGGTTTTTTGTTTTGGTTTCGGTTTTTTGTCTTGTTTTGGGGTTTTTGTTTGATTTTTTGGGTTCTTGTTTTGGCTTTTTTTTGTTTGGTTTGGGGGTTTTGTTTGTTTGTTTGTTTTTCTTTAATATTGTATTTATTTACCCATTTTCCTGTTGCTTTTTTCTTTAATATTGTATTTATTTACCCATTTTCCTGTTGTTTTTTTCTTCAATATTGTATTTCTTTACTCATTTTCCTGGGTTTTTTAAACATTGTATTTATTTGCCCATTTTCCTGGGGTTTTTTAAACATTGTATTTATTTACCTATTTTCCTGTTTTTTATTTTTAATATTGTATTTATTTACCCATTTTCCTGTTGTTTTTTTCTTTAATATTGTATTTATTTACTCATTTTCCTTTTTTTTAATATTGTATTTATTTAACCCATTTTTCTGGTTTTTTTTTTAAATATTGTATTTATTTACCAATTTTCCTGAGTTTGGTTTTTTTTTCTCTGAAAGCTGGAAATATAATTTAATTAATTTAATTAATGACTTGTTAAAGAGCCAGAGAGCCACCAGCACCCCCAAATCTGGAACTGCTGAAGTGAAAAGGAGCAACCAGCAAAGCAGGAAAATAATGGAAAAATGGGAAAATGGGATGGGATTTCTGATTCCAAAGTGATTGGAAATTCAGTCACATTTTGAGGAGAAAAATCCCCAATAATTCACTCCAATAATTCACTCCAGCAGCTGCAACCTGAAGCTTTCCAAGCTCATTCCTCATTTCCCTGCCCCTCAGGCTCCAGAATTTCCTCCTCCTTTGGGGATCAATCATCCCCTTCTCCCTCCATCAGCTTGGACACTTTGGCTTTTTTTGGGAATAACCCCAGGAGAAACCTCAAGCAGCAACATCCATGGTGTCAAAAGAAGCCAGAAATAGCTTTTATGCAAATCCCCCAATTATCATTTGCATTTCTCAGCTCCCCAGAGATTTCTTTTCCCCACTGTGGTTGGAATTAATTCCCCGAGCACCAGGGCTCAGCTAAAAAAAACTCTGAATATTCCCCAAAGAGCTTCTTTGGGGAATAAGAATATTGGGGATGAAGAATATTCCCCAAAGAATATTGGGAATAAGAATATTGGGAAGAATAATGAATATTCCCCAAAGAGCTTCTGATGTCCCCACTCTGCAGAGGAAAACAATTCCCAATTTGTCAATGAGGAGGCCTCAGCCCTGTGGATGCCAAAGTCCCAATTTTGACGGAAAAAATGCAAATTTGGGGGGTTTTGGGGGCTCAGAGGATCTCAAGTTATTTTCTTTGACAAAGGCAGAGCAGAGGATTGGCAAATAATTCCTAAATTCAGCTCCCTGCTTCTCCCAAAGCTCCATGGAACAGCACCTGATCCAAAAACCACTGAAGTCCATAAAAGATTACAAAAAATTATTACAAAATATTATTTCCTAGTATTTTATGGGAATTATTTGAAGTAATTCATCCCAAATCCATCCCTCAGCCAGGAAATGCTGGGATCATCCCTGAGGGACAAGCAGGGAGAGCTGTGACCTTCCCAAAGGATTTGGTGCTTTTCCCCCAACCCTCCCTGCTCCAGGAGAGCTTTTCCCAACCTGGAAATTAAAATTTCCACCATGAAACACCTAAAACAACAAAAAAATCCCCCAAAATTGACATTAATTGAATTAATTAAAGCTATTTATCATTTCAAAGGCAAAGAGATCTCCTCTCACAGCTGAAATTTCCATATTTCTGTGGATGACAGAGCAGAACCTGCAGTTCCTTGGGCTGTGGAATCTCTGATCTGAGTTGGGAAATCTTAAAATTAATGGATTTGAACAATTCCAGTCTTTTTTAGAGTTTAGGAAAGCAGGGAGAGCTGTGGCCTTCCCAAAGAATTTGGTGCTTTCCCTCCCTGCTTTAGGTTTTCCCTCCCTGTAAACGACACTGAAACACCTAAACCCCAAAAAATTCCTCAAAAACTGACATTAATTGAATTAATCAAAGCTATTTATCATTTCAAAGGCAAAGGCAAAGGGATCTCCTCTCACAGCTGACAAATTTCCATATTTCTGTGGATGACAGAGCAGAACCTGCAGTTCCTCATGATGTGGAATCTCTGATCTGAGTTGGGAAATCTTAAAATGGATGGATTTGAACAATTCCAATCTTTTTTAGAGTTTAGGAAAGCAGGGAGAGCTGTGGCCTTCCCACAGGGGTTGGTTATTCCCTTCTTCAGGAGAGGTTTTCCCTCCATGTAAATGACACTGAAACACCTAAACCCAAGAAAAATCCCTCAAAAACTGATATTAATTGAATTAATTAAAGCTATTTATCATTTCAAAGGCAAAGGGATCTCCTCTCACAGCTGACAAATTTCCATATTTCTGTGGATGACAGAGCAGAATCTGCAGTTCCTTGTTGGGAAATCTGAAAATGGATGGATTTGACCAATTCCAATCTCCTTTCTGTACAGGTGTGACTGCCCTGGTGTGGGAAAGATCAATCCCAGGCAGGGGAAAATGGAAAATTTCTGTTTTCCCCTGGCAATGGGAATTGAGTGTTTGGTGCCCTCACAGCTTTTTCCAGTCTCAGCCCATGACAAGGAGAGACAGGGTTTGTATTTCAATTTAAACCAGTGCAAAAATATCAATAAATTTACAATACTGCATAAATAGCATGAGATAGACCCAAACCTCACTCCTCTGCCCCTGAGGGCTGAAATTCTGCTGGATAAAGGGAAAAAAAATGGGAAAAATCAGCATTCCTGGCACAGCCTCCCTGCCCTGATGAGCTGGGCACCTCCTGATATCAAAGGGGCTTCGATTGCAAATAATTACACTCACTTTTAATTACAGCCCTGAACTAAACGAGCCTTCAGCAGGGATTTCAGGACAGCTGGGGAAACACAGGGAACAGTCTGTGTGGGGACACAAACTGAACCCGGGGGGCTGAAAAAACCCCAAATGTGAGGGTGAGGAGGGGCTGGAAAAGGTTTCCCTCTGGATCCCAAGGTGGAAAGGGCTTGGAGCAACCTGGGATAGTGGAGGGGTCTGGATGTGTCTGGATGAGTTTGGAGGGGCCTGGATGTGTCTGGATGAGTATGGAAGTGTCTGGACATGTCTGGAAGTATCTGGATGAGTTTGGAAGTATTTGGATGTGTCTGGAAGTATCTGGATGAGTTTGGAAGTGTCTGGATGAATTTGGAAATGTCTGGATGTGTCTTGAACTATCTGGATGAGTTTGGAAGTATTTGGATGTGCCTGGAAGTATCTGGATGAGTTTGGAAGTGTCTGGATGAATTTGGAAATGTCTGGATGTGCTTGGATGTGTCTTGAAGTATCTGGATGTGTTTGGAAGTGTCTGGAATTGTCTGCATTTGTTTGGATGTATGTGGACGTGCATGGATACGTTTGGAGATGTCTGGATTTGTCTGGATGATCCTGGATGTGTCTGGAAGTATTTGGAAGCATCTTGATGCATCTGGATGAGTTTGGAAGTATCTCTCTGTGTTTGGAGGTGTCTGGATGTGTTTGGAAGTGTCTGGAACTGTCTGGATTTCTTTGGATGTATCTGGATGTGCTTGGATGTGTCTGGATGTGTTTGAAAGTATTTAGAAGCATCTGAATTTGTCTGGATGTGTCTGGAAGCATTTGGAAGTGTCTGGCTGTTTCTGGCTGTGCACACAAACTCCACCACCACATCCCAGTCTCCAAACCCATTCCAGTTTTTGTTCCATAAAACATCAGGGCAAAGGACCCCCTCTGTTCATCTCCTCCTCTCTGTAAATCAACAATTCTCCTCAACACGGCCTTTGAACTGAAAGGAGCAGGTTTGGATGGGATACTGGGATTGAACCCTTCCCTGTGAGGGTGAGGAGGGGCTGGGCTGGAATTCCCAGAGAAGCTGTGGCTGGATCCCTGGAAGTGTCCAAAATGGAGAAACCTGGGACACTGAAAGTGTCCCTGCCCTTCTTCAAGGTCTCTCCCATGAAATACAAGCCTGGAATTCCACAGAAACCCTTTCTCCCTGGAGCTGCAGAGCTGCCCAGCCCTGAGCTGGTGGTGAAGAACCACCCTCACAGAATTCACAGAATCACTGGGTTGGAAGAGACCTCAAAGATCATCGAGTCCAACCCAGCCCCAAGCCCTCAACTCAACCCTGGCACCCAGTGCCACATCCAGGCTTTGTTAAACACACCCAGGGATGGTGACTCCACCACCTCCCTGGGCAGAACATTCCAGAACTTTATCACCATTTCTGGAAAAAACTTCTTCCTAATATCCAACCTAAATTTCCCTTGGTGCAGCTCAAGGCTGTGTGCTCTGGTTCTGTCAGTTCCTGGAGACAGAGCCCAGCCCCAGCTGAGCACAGGCACCTTTCAGGGGGTGTGGAGGGTGATGGGGGCACCCCTGAGCCTCCTTTTGTCCAGGCTGAGCACCCCCAGCTCCCTCAGGGGTTCCTCACTCTCAGGGTTTGTGCTCCCAGCCCTTTTGGATGAGCTCAGGAGTCCCAAAATCCTCCCAAACTGAGGGTCCAGGAGCACAGGCACCTTTCAGGGGGTGTGGAGGGTGATGAGGTGACCCCTGTCAGCTTTGTCACCTTTTGTCCAGGCTGAGCTCCCTCAGTGGTTCCTCACAGGGTTCCTCCCACCTTCTCTGGATCAGCTCAAGAGTCCCAAAATCCTCCCAAGCTGAGTGCTCAGATTCACAGTCACATTTCAGGAGCTGTGGGGGATTATGAGGTGACCCCTGAGCCTCCTTTTGTCCCTCAGTGGTTCCTCACAGGGTTTGTGTTCCCAGCCCCTCTGGATGAGCTTGGGAATCCCAAAATCCTTCCCAAGCTGAGGGCGCAGAATCACAGACACTTTCAGGAGCTGCAAAGGGTGATGAGGTGACCCCTGAGTGTCCGTCTGTCCAGGAGAAGCCCCCCCCAGCTCCCTCAGTGGTTCCTCACTCAGGGTTTGTGTTCCCAGCCCCTCTGGATCAGCTCAAGAATCCCAAAATCCTCCCAAGCTGAGGGCCCAAAAGCACAGGCACCTTTCAGGAGGGTGATGAGGGCACCCCCGAGTGTCCGTCTGTCCAGGACAAACATCCCCAGCTCCCTCAGTGGTTCCTCACTCAGGGGCTGTGGAGGGTGATGAGGGCACCCCTAGTGTCCGTCTGTCCAGGACAAACATCCCCAGCTCCCACAGTGGCTCCTCACTCAGGAGTTTTGGAGGGTGATGAGGGCACCCCCTGTCCAGGCCAGGCCCCCCAGCTCCCTCAGTCATTCCTCACTGAGGGGTTGTGGAGGGTGATGAGGTGACCCCCGAGTGTCTGTCTGTCCAGGCTGAGCCCCCCCAGCTCCCTCAGGGGTTCCTCACTCAGGAGTTTTGGAGGGTGATGAGGGCACCCCCTGTCCAGGCCAAGCCCCCCAGCAGTTCCTCACTCAGGGGCTGTGGAGGGCGATGAGGGCACCCCCTGTCCAGGCTGAGACCCCCCCAGTTCCCTCTGTGGTTCCTCACTCAGGAGTTTTGGAGGGTGATGAGGGTACCCCTGAGTGTCCATCTGTCCAGGACAAACATCCCCAGCTCCCTCAGGGGTTCCTCACTCAGGGGTTGTGAAGGATGATGAGGGCACCCCCGAGTGTCCATCTGTCCAGGCCAGGCCCCCCAGCTCCCTCAGTCATTCCTCACCCAGGAGTTTTGGAGGGTGATGAGGTGACCCCCCAGTGTCCGTGTGTCCAGGAGAAACCCCCCCAGCTCACCTTGGCGGGGTTGAGGGCGGTGATGACCCACACGCAGTAGGCGTTGTTGTCGTACTGCACGGGGTAGTTGGGGGACGTGATGACCCCGCTGGGCCCGCGCAGGTACGTGTCACACATCCTGGCTGGGGACACAAACGGGGACACTCAGCACTGCTGGGGGGCAGCAGGAGCAGGGATGAGCTTGGGATGGAGGTGGGAGCAGGTGGAAATGGGGGAGTTGGTGTTTGGGTGGGGTATGGCGCTCCTTTTGTACAGCCGGGGGGTGAAATGAGGGGGTTCTCTGTGAGGAGTGGGGCCATCAAGCCCTGGTCCCAAAATCCCCTGAACCCATCAAACCCTGATCCCAAAAAACCCTGATCCCAAAAAACCCTGAACCCATCAACCCCTAATTCCATCAACCCTTGAACCCATCAAACCCTGATCCCAAAAAACCCTGATCTCAATAATCCCCGAACCCATCAACCCCTGATCCCATCAAACCCCTATCCCATCAATGCCTGATGCCAACAATCTCTGATCCCATCAAACCATGATCCCAACAAACCGTGATCTCATCAACCCCAGATCTCAACAAACTCAATCCAAACCATCCCTGATCCCATCAAACTCTGATCCCATCAATGCTTGATGCCAAAAAACCCTGATCTCAACAATCCCTGAATCCATCAACTCCTAACTCCATCAACCCCTGATCCCATCAAACCCTGATCCCATCAATGTCTGATGCCAACAATCTCTGATCCCATCAAACCATGCTCCCAAAAAACCCTGATCCCATCAACCCCAGATCCCAACAAACCCTGATCCAAACCATCCCTGATCCCATCAATGCCTGATGCCAACAAACCCTGATCTCATCAAACCCTGATCCCAAAATCCTCTGAACCCATCAAACTCTGATCCCAACAATCCCTGAACCCATCAACCCCTAATTCCATCAACCCCTGATCTCAGCAAACCCTGATCCCATTAATGCCTGATGCCAACAATCTCTGATCCCAACAAATCCTGATCCCATAAAACCCTAATCTTACCCAAACCCTGATCTCACCCAAACCTGATCCCAACAAACCCCAATCCCATCAACCCATGATCCCATCAACCTCTGATCCCAACAAACCTTGATCCCATCGACCCCTGGATCCCCAAAATCCCAGATCCCACCAAACCCTGATCCCATCCACCCCAGATCCCACCAAACCCTGATCCCATCAACCCTAAACCCACCAAACCCTGATCCCATCCACCCTAAACCCACCAAACCCCAATCCCATCTCCCCCAGACCAATACCCAGCCCACTCTCTACACTCACACTGATTTATTTCCTTTTTTCCCTCCTTTTTCCCTCACAAAACCCCTTCCCCATCCAGGCCAGGAATGACACAACTCCTTCCTGGTGTCCCCAAAAAACCCCACTCCCTTTCTTCCTGCACATCAAACCCCCCAAACACTGCACAGCCAGGATTTATTAGGTCGTTATTAAGTATTTATCAGCTGTTTCCTTCTGTGGGCTCAGAACTAAGGTGGAAACTCAGCTCTGCATCTTCAAAACATCTCAGGTAAAGGAAAAGCTGGAGAAAAGTGCTTAAGCAGGGAAAATTTTGCCTTTGATGTAATATTTAGCTGAAATATTCCACAAAAAAAAAGTGGGGAAAAACATCCTGGTTCTGGAAATATCCTCTGCTGTGATGGAGCCTCAAAATAAATTTATTGTTGAATTTTATTTATTTATTTAAATGTATAATTTAATTTTGGAGATGTATTTGCATTTGTGGAGTCTGCAAAGGTTTTTTTTTTTCCTTTGGAAAATATAGAAAATCATCTCCTGGCCAAGCTGTGGGAACACTGGGAATGGCTGGGAAGGTTACCCAGGATGCTGAACCATCCACAGTGTAAAAAAAAGATTAAATCCCATTATTCCCATTTTTCAGGTGGAATTAAGTGACTTTCCCAGGATCCAGAGGGAATCTGCTGAAAATGGGGAAGCTGCAGAACTTTCCCCCAGAATTTGCTCACTGGGGATTAAAAAATTATTGAAGCCCAAAGGGTTAAAATCTGGGACTGATTGGAGAATTTGAGAGAAACCCAATTTAAAAAATGGCACAAACTGGGAGGAAAAAGTGGCAGAAAGCTGAAATAAAAATAAAACTTTTTAAACAGAAAAAACCCCAAAATATGAAACTCAGCAGCTAAAAAAATTAAGTTGATTCACAGAAACAGAATAATGCTGGCAAATCCTTTCTTATCTCTTGCAGGACGACACCATAAATTTCCTTTACAGTGTCACATATTTATGCCAAATATCCTCTTACACTGATTCAATTTATTCCAGGCTTGTTTCAAGAATTACATGGGATTCCAAAGCCCTGAAAAAAAATCTGCAGATGAAATTAAAGAAAAAAAGAACTGGGGAAAAAAAAAACCCATCCTATTTATGATTTTAAGAGCTTTAAAGGGATTCAATTAAAAATATTACAAGTTGTTCTTTATTAGCATTACAAATATCACAATGTGACATTTCAGAGAGGGAATGAAAACAAACTGGCCAAGGGCAAAGTGGGAAAAATGGGAAAAAAATTCCATTCCCTGATGGCTCATGGCACAGGATGAGGCTCCTGGGGAAGCACAGCCCCAAAATTTGATATTTCAAGTTAAAAATCTCCTTCCAGCTCTGCTTTTCCAGGTTTTATTCCAGACTTTCCTCTTACAGGAGAAGGAGGAGAGAGGGGAGAAAACACCTGGAATAGGGAGAGGGGTGATCCTGCTCAGGTTTGACATCCCTGAATTAAAGGAATGTTCTGGAGAGAGGGAAGGGATTTAGGGACAGCTGGGAGGAGTCTGAGAAGGGAGAAGATGCAGAAACAGGGGCTGAGAAAAGCTTTAAAGTGAGGGTGAGGAGGCCCTGGGGGAGATTTCCCAGAGAAATTGTGGATGCCCCATCCTTGGAAGTGTCCAAGGCCAGCCTGGCATGGGGAAGGTCTCCCTGCCCATGGAACAACATTTTCCTAAAGGTTCCTCCCAACCCAAACCCCTCTGGGACTCTCTGACCCGGCCAAGGGATGATTTGAGGGCAGGATGGGAGAGAAAGGGACAGGAAGGAGCTGGGAATTCCTAAAAATCCTAAAATCCAGCCAGGCTGAGCCCCTCGGGCTGCCCCATCCCTCTGAGGTTCTAAGACCAGCATGGAGGGACAGGGGGAAGAATAGGATGGTCCTCAATGTCCTCCAACCCAAACCACTCTGAGATTTGAGCTGAGGGCAGGATGGGAGAGAAATGGGACAGGAAAGAGCTGGGAATTCCTAAAAATCCTAAAATTCAGCCAGGCTGAGCCCCTCGGGCTGCCCCATCCCTCTGAGGTTCTAAGACCAGCATGGAGGGACAGGGGGAAGAGCAGGATGGTCCAACCCAAACCATTCTGGGATTATTTGAGCTGAGGGCAGGATGGGTGAGAAATGGGACAGGAAAGAGCTGGGAATTCCTAAAAATCCTACAATCCAGACAGGCTGAGCCCCCTCAGGCTGCCCCATCCCTCTGAGGTTCTAAGACCAGCATGGAGGGACACTGGAAGGAGCAGGATGGTCCTACCCTAACTATTTTGGGATTATTTGAGCTGAGGGCAGGATGGGTGATGGAAAAGGGACAGGAAGGAGCTGGGAATTCCTAAAAATCCCCAAATCCAGACAGACTGAGCCCCTCGGGCTGCCCCATTCCTGGGAAGTTCTAATACCAGCATGGAGGGACACAGAAGGAGCAGGATGGTCCAACCCAAACCATTCTGGGATTATTTGACCTGAGAGCAGGATGGGTGAGAAATGGGACAGGAAGGAGCTGAGAATTCCTAGAAATCCCCAAAATCCAGCCAAGCTGAGCCCCCTCAGACTGCCCCTGGACCCCTGGGAGTGTCCAAGACAGTGGAAGGAGCAGGATGGTCCTCAAGATTGTTCCAACCCAAACCACTCTGGGATTCGACCTAAAGGCAGGATGGGTGATGGAAAAGGGACAAAAAGGAGCTACAAATCCCAAAATCCACCCAAGCTGAGCCCCCTCGGGCTGCCCCATCCCTCTGAGGTTCTAAGACCAGCGTGGAGGGACAGGGGGAAGAACAGGATGGTCCTCAAGGTCCCTCCAACCCAAACCACTCTGAGATTTGAGCTGAGGGCAGGATGGGAGAGAAATGGGACAGGAAGGAGCTGGGAATTCCCACAAATCCCAAAATCCAGCCAAGATGAGCCCCCTCAAATTGCCCCTAGACCCCTGGGAGTGTCTAAGACAGTAGAAGGAGCAGGATGGTCCTCAATGTCTCTCCAACCCAAATCATTCTGGGATTATTTGACCCAGAGGCAGGATGGGTGATGGAAAAGGGACAGGAAGGAGCTGGGAATGCCCAAAACTCCCGAATTCCAGGCAGGCTGAGCCCCTCACCTCTGCAGACGGGCCGGTGGTCGCTCCAGGCCACGATGATGTCGCTGACTCTCTTGCAGGTGATGCTCTTGGAGCCCTGCAGGTCGTAGCCCTCGTTGCAGGAGAACTGGATGCTGGAGCCCAGCCTGGAGAGGGGACACAGGGGACATCAGCCTGCTCCTGCAGCCCAGGGCCATCCCCAGGCAGCAGGAAGGGAGGAGGGACCAGCTCTGCCTCCCCTCTGCTGTGTCTGCCCCAGGTGCTGATGCCAAATCCCAAATTTTAGTGACATTTCAGTGGGAATTTCATCCACAGCTCTGAGAGAGGACACACTCAGCGTGCTCATAAAGTGAAATAAAAATCTTTATCAACTGCTGAGAGTTCTGCTCTTTGCTCTGTGTTTTGGATTCTGCTGTTCCAGCTGTTCCCTGGGGTAGCACAATCCAGCCTGCAGCAGCTGGGAATTCATCCCGTGGAATTTAGGAACTGCTGGGATTCCCTTTCCTCTGCCCTCTCTCCTCTGCTGGGTTTGAGGAGAATTTGACAGGAGAATTTGATTGAGAGACACTTTCCATGAGCAAAACAGCTCATGGAATCCCAATTTTTAGTGATATTTCAGGGGGAATTTCATCCACAGCTCTGAGAGAGGACACATGATTCCCTTTCCTCTGCCCTCTCTCCTTTGCTGGGTTTGCTCCTCCAAACTGAGGAGAATTTGACAGTCTGGGATTTGATTGAGACACACTTTCCATGAGCAAAACAGTTCTGGGCAGCAAAAATCAGATGAAATATTGATTCCCCATGGCCACCAGCAGCTGGGGCATCCCTGCAAAGGAAAACTGGGAACTGGAAAGGAACAACAGCTCTGGTTTGAACTTTCTAAACCCCAATTAGCTGGCACCACACAGGCTCAGTGACAAGGAACCTCAGCCACCTCAAATTCTCTCAGGGCAGGGCCATGCTGGGCTTTGAGCTAATTTGAAAAGTGATTTTTTCCTTTTGGCTGTTTCGGTTTTCCAGGGGAGGGATGACAGCACACAACCTGGATTGGGAAAGGATAAAAACACTCCAGGAGATCTTTGTGGACATGAAGGAGATGGGAATCTAATTCTAACAGGAATTGGGATAATTTCAACAGGAATTGGGATAACCCAATAGGAACTGGGGTAATTTCAACAGGAATTGGGATAACCCAACAGGAATTGGGGTAACCCAACAGGAATTGGGATAACCCAACAGGAATTGGGGTAATTTCAACAGGAATTGGGATAACCCAACAGGAATTGGGGTAACCCAACAGGAATTGGGGTAACCCAACAGGAATTGGGGTAATTTCAACAGGAATTGGGATAACACAACAGGAATTGGGGTAATTTCAACAGGAACTGGGATAACCCAACAGGAATTGGGGTAATTTCAACAGGAACTGGGGTAATTTCAACAGGAATTGGGAGAACCCAACAGGAATTGGGGTAATTTCAACAGGAATTGGGATAACCCAACAGGAACTGGGATAACCCAACAGGAATTGGGATAACCCAACAGGAATTGGGATAACCCAACAGGAATTGGGGTAATTTCAACAGGAATTGGGATAATTTCAACGGGAATTGGGATAACCCAACAGGAATTGGGGTAATTTCAACAGGAATCGGGATAACCCAACAGGAACTGGGGTAATTTCAACAGGAACTGGGATAACCCAACAGGAATTGGGATAACCCAACAGGAACTGGGATAATTTCAACAGGAACTGGGATAACCCAACAGGAATTGGGATAACCCAACAGGAACTGGGGTAATTTCAACAGGAATTGGGATAACCCAACAGGAATTGGGGTAATTTCAACAGGAACTGGGATAACCCAACAGGAACTGGGGTAATTTCAACAGGAATTGGGATAACCCAACAGGAACTGGGATAACCCAACAGGAATTGGGATAACCCAACAGGAATTGGGGTAATTTCAACAGGAATTGGGATAACCCAACAGGAATTGGGATAACCCAACAGGAATTGGGATAACCCAACAGAACTGCACACACAGGAAGGGTTTTACACACGTGTTCCCCAAAACTGGGCAGGATTTTGGGAGGGGCACAGAGCAAACAGAGCCCCCCAGAGCAGGAGCACACCCAGGAGCTCATGCACAGAACAAACAGAAAATGTTCTTACCTAAAATCGTTGCCTATCCTTTTGCCTCTCTCAGGAATCCCAGGGTCTGGACACAAATTATGTCCCTGGGACACACCAACCTGAGTTACTACAAAGCAAAAAGAACAGCACATACAGAGACAGGGTAGCAAAAGGAACATTCTTTCAGCAGCTGGCTTGGTGGATGTGGCGAGAAAAATGGCAACTGGGAGCTCAGAAACCTCAATGTTGTATTCCACAAAAACAACAGCTTTGGAAACAAATATCCTGCTCAGTTTACACACCTGAGGATTTTCTAGGAAATGCCAGCTAGGGACACAGTTTTCCCTCCGTTCCACTACAGAAATACCTCTGGAAAAAGTTGATTTTTGGGGTTTTTTTCCATTCTGCTAAATGACACCAACCACAGAGCCTGTTTGTTACGATTAAAGCCCCACCTGCCACCCTCCAAGGTGACCTCAGAGCCCTCCAAACCCAGCCCAGTGTGCCAGGGAAAGAAAACAACTCCATGGAAAGGCAGGTGAGAGATCCCAGGAGGGGGAAAAACCAAGCACAGAACGAGAGGGAGAAAGGAGAGGGGGATGCAAGTCGAGGGTTTGAAAGCCAAGTCATTTAGTTGGAACATGGAGAAAAATTCATGGAGCAACCTGGATACCAACAAACATGAAATCCATGGGGAGTGGTGGCCAGCACTGAAGAAGGTCCCAGCTCCACCCTCCCCATTTCAGCCCTCTCAAAGCACAAAGGAAGGTTCAGGGTGGGGGAACCTGGGGGTCCCTCAGCCCTGGCACAATCCTCATTTCCAGGCTGAATTCCAGCACAGCAATAAAGGACAAAAGGGGGATTTTTGCCACAGGAATTCGATGGGATTTGGTTCTCTTTGCACCCAAACCTGCAGCACATTTCTCAGCCGTGATGCTGAACCACTGAAACCACCCCAGTTTCCATCCCACCAAGCCCAGCACTGCATTACAGGAAGAAAATCCCAATTTTATTCCAAGCACGGTGCCCCAAAGGAGCAGGGTGACACTGAGGTGACACCAGCCTGTTTGTCATGGCAGACAGAGGGCTCAGCAGCTGGAGCCCTGCAGAGGGAAGGGGAGAATCCATGGGGAGAATCCATGGGGAGAATCCATGGGGAGAATCCACGGGGAGAAGCCATGGGGAGAATCCATGGGGAAAATCCATGGGGAAAATCCATGGGGAGAATCCATGGGGAGAATCCATGGGGAGAATCATCCATGGGGAAAATCCATGGGGAGAATCCACGGGGAGAATCCATGGGGACAATCCATGGGGAGAATAAATGGGGAGAATCCATGGGGACAATCCATGGGGACAATCCATGGGGAGAATCCATGGGGACAATCCATGAGGAAAATCCATGGGGAGAATCCATGGGGAGAATCCATGGGGACAATCCATGGGCAGAATCCATGGGGAAAATCCATGGGGAAAATCCATGGGGAGAATCCATGGGGACAATCCATGGGGACAATCCATGGGGACAATCCATGGGGAAAATCCATGGGGACAATCCATGGGGACAATCCATGGGGACAATCCATGGGGACAATCCATGGGCAAAATCCACCCACACTGGACACACACAAAGCCAAGACCATCCAATATTTGGAATTAACCCCTGGTGCATCCCCAGCTACAGCTGTTCCTACAAGGAGGATGCTTCCCAATTTTGCTGATCCCCAAAATGCTCCATTCCTCAGCACTAACACTCCTCTGATACCCTTTAAGTTCTTTTTAGGAATTTCCTTTTTTAGGCCCTTTTTTCCTCCCTTTTCCCCTGCTGGAGCAGGGATGGGGCTGGGATGGTCCCCACAGGATGCTCTGGTGCTCTCCTGTGTGTGTGGGAGGGCACAGAGGTGACAGAGCCATGGATTCATGGAAAACACCTTCTGAGGGATTATCCTCCCATTTTCCATGTCCATAACCTGTCACAGACATATTTTATGAAAAATCCTTTCATTAGGATCTTTCCTCAGCTTCTCCATGTTTTGCTGCTTTGGAATGTGATTTGGAGAATTGTTTACCCAGCATGTGAAATTGTTTTTATTTAATGACCAATGGCAGCCACCTGTGTGGAGGCTGTGAGCAGCCACAAGAGAATTTTATAATTAATAATATTAATTTTATTATTATTATTAATAATTTTATTATTATTCCTTTCAAGCCTTCTGATGAAATATTTTCTTCTATTCTTTAGTATAGTTTTAATATATCATTTTCATATAATAATATAATAAATATAATAATATATATAATAGTTAATATAATAAATATAACTATAATAAATATTATATAATATAATTATATATATTATATAATATAATGTGTAATATATAATATAATATGTAATATATAATATAATAAAATAATCAATCAGCCTTCTTCGGAATGGAGAAGGAGTGATTGGAATCTTGACATGGAGTCAAGGTTCTCATCTCTTCCTCATCCACCACCACAATAACCCCTGGTTAAGCTCAGCAGCAGCCCCAAAGCAGAATCTGCCACCCCTCCATTTTTTTGCAGCTCCAAACTTTGCTTTGCCATTTTTCACAGGCCCAGAGGAGTCCAGAGGTGAAGGAAGGGAGGGTCCATGGATTCATCTCCCAGTTTTTGACAGGAAAAGTTTGGCTGAACAAAGTCCCCAGGTGCCACCTTGGGTTCCTTCCCTGATGCATTTGCACAAACAGCTCCAAAAAAAGGAAAATTCCCCTCAGGATGAGGGACCCAATGATGGTTTTATGTCCCAAAGCTGTGTGGGAGTGAAGGAAAGTGCTCAAATTCCTGATTTTTCTGTGTAAAAGCCTCCCTGAACACACACACACACACCTGTAACAACCTCACCCACACACACAGAGCCAAGAGCATCCAATATTTGGAATCAACCACGTGGGAGCTCTTCCTCAAAGGAAAAATCCCATTCCCAGCGCAAATTCCTCCTCCCATGGTCAAACCCCCCTCAGATCATCCCTTTTGTACCCCCAGAATGGGTCACTGCTGCCACACTCAGTGATTATTCCCCATATCAGATAAAAATGAAGCCTAGAATTCAAAATTTTGGGAAGAAACAATCCCAGATCTCCAGGAAAACAAAGAGAAACAATCCCAGATCCCAGGAAAACAAAGAGAAACAATCCCAGATCCCAAAGAAAACAAAGAGAAACAATCCCAGATCCCAGGAAAACAAAGAGAAACAATCTTGGATCTCCAGGAAAACAAAGAAAAACAAACCCAGATCCCAGAAAACAAAGAGAAACAATCCCAGATCCTTGGGAAAATAAAGAGAAACAATCCCAGATCCCAGAAAACAAACAGAAACAATCTTGGATCTCCAGGAAAACAAAGAGAAACAATCCCAGATCCACAGAAAACAAAGAGAAACAATCCCAGATCCCAGGAAAATAAAGAGAAACAATCCCAGATCTCCAGAAAACAAAAATAAACAATCCCAGATCCCCAGAAAACAAACAGAAACAATCCCAGATCCCAAGGAAAATAAAGATAAACAATCCCAGATTCCAAGAATCAAAGAGAAACAAACCCAGATCCCAAGGAAAACAAAGAGAAACAATCTTGGATCTCCAGGAAAACAAAGAGAAACAATCCCAGATCCCAGGAAAAGAAAGAGAAACAATCTTGGATCTCCAGGAAAACAAAGAGAAACAATCCCAGATCCCAGGAAAACAAAGAGAAACAACCCCAGATCCCAGGAAAACAAAGAGAAACAATCTTGGATCTCCAGGAAAACAAAGAGAAACAATCCCAGATCTCTATAAAAACAAAGGCCCCAGAGGAGAGTTTGTCACCCCCATTGCTGAGGTTTAACCCAGCTCAGGTCTCGTTAGTGGAGATTCATTAACACCTAAAAACACGGGAGATAAAGCAGAGAACAGGGAAGATAAAGCTGAGCAAGGGGGAGAGGGAAGATATCTCCACATCCTGGGAGTTGGGGAATTTCTCTTTTAAAGAAAGTGAAAGAAAGGAGGAGATGGATCAGATGCTCATTTACAGAAACTCCTGTTCTCTACCTTTTGTTTTGAACACACACACACACAAACAGAACAGCCCAAAGGTTACAAACTGGATTTCTCATGCTGAGAATTTGCTGTGTTCACCTTCCCAAAGTTTCACCTGGGCTGGGCCATTCCCAAATAAACCCTTCAAGATTACCAGAAAAAAATTGTGATGAATGCTCAATTTCTGTTTTAGAAACTCAGGAATTCTCTCCCCCAACCATGGGATTGGTTTTCCATCCCCTCATCCTCCTGGATTTTTTCAATTTCCTCCTCCTCATGAATTCATTGACAGCCAGTTCTGATTGCTCAGTTTGCCACTGTTAAAATCCTCTTTAGTTTTCTTTCTCTTAATAAGCAAACTTCACTGACAGATTCCCAAGGGACAATTTCTCAGTGAATTTCAGAACTACAAAACAAAGCAGCACCTTAAAAAAAAAACAAAAAACCTTTGACAAAGCCCCAACATTTCTCAGCATGAGGAATCCAGGGAAAGGAGGTGATGATGGCAGGAGGGGTGGGAAGGAGTCCAGCAAGAATTAAATGGTTTAAAGGGTTAATCTGAGTATCACACCAGGGTAATTCCATGCAAACTTCTGGGAATGATCCCAAAAATCAGACCTGAGAGCTTGGAGCTGATTTAGGGGTGCAAGGTTCACCCCAACGAGGTCCTGCTGCATTTCCAACCCTCAAAGTTCCTTCAGCACCAAAAAAATGAAGGATGAAGAGATTCCAGAACCTCAGTGACACCAACCCGGACACTGAACACCCCCAGTTTTAGCAACACCAAGAGTGAAAAGGTCACAGCAAGGCCCTGACATTGGGAAAATCCAATCCCAGGTGGGAATGGAGAGCTCCAAACCCCAAATTCCCAGCTGGGAATGTTCCTCCAGGAAAGCTCCAAACCCCAATTTCCCAGCTGGGAATGTTCCAAACCCCAAATTCCCAGCTGGGAATGTTCAAACCCCTATTTACCTGTTGGGAATGTTCCTCCAGGAGAACTCCAAACCCCAATTTATTTCCCAGCTGTGGAATGTTCCTCCAGGATAGTTCCAAACCCCAAATTCCCAGCTGGGAATGTTCCTCCAGGAAAGCTCCAAACCCCAATTTACCTGTTGAGAATGTTCCACCATGAGAGTTCCAAACCCCAATTTCCCATCTGGGAATGTTCCTCCATGAGAGCTCCAAACCCCAAATTCCCAGCTGGGAATGTTCCACCATGAGAGCTCCAAACCCCAATTTCCCAGCTGGGAATGTTCCTCCAGGATAGTTCCAAACCCCAAATTCCCAGCTGGGAATGTTCAAACCCCAATTTACCTGTTGGGAATGTTCCACCATGAGAGCTCCAAACCCCAATTTATTTCCCAGCTGTGGAATGTTCCACCATGAGAGTTACAAACCCCAATTTCTCAGCTGGGAATGTTCCACCATGAGAGCTCCAAACCCCAAATTCCCAGCTGGGAATGTTCCAAACCCCAATTTCCCAGCTAGGAATGTTCCTCCATGAGAGCTCCAAACCCCAATTTCCCAGCTGGGAATGTTCTTCCAGGATAGCTCCAAACCTCAATTTATTTCCCAGCTGGGAATGTTCCAAACCCCAAATTCCCAGCTGGGAATGTTCCACCAGGACAGCTCCAAACCCCAATTTATTTCCCAGCTGGGAATGTCCCAGAACAGCCCAGAAGGTGAAGCTTCACAAACATTCCCAGAAGTGCAGAATTCCCAGAGCACCTCCAGGCTGTCCCACCCAAGCTCCAGGTGGTTCCTGTGTCCCACAAACACTTCCCAAAATTCTGGAAATTCCAACACACTTGGCTAAGACCTAAAAATTGCTCAACCCACCCCAAAAATGACTTTGCAAAGGAGATTTTGACCCAACTGGACACACACAGAACTTCCACTCCTTCACCCACAAGGCCCCAGGTGGCTCCTTGTCCCACAGACATCCCCCCAAAATCCAGAAATTCCAACACACTTGGCTGACACCTAAAAACTGCTCAACCCACCCCAAAAATGACTTTGCAAATGAGATTTTGACTGAGCTGCACACACAGAACTTCCACTCCTTCGCCCAACCCCAGGTAGTTCCTGTGTCCCACAGACATCTCCCCAAAATCCAGCAACTCCCACACACTTGAGACCTAAAGTCTGCTCAACCCACCCCAAAAATGACTTTGCAAAGCAGATTTTGACCCAGCTGGACACACACAGAAGTTCCTTCACCCAAACCCTTCCAGGTGGGCCTCACCCAAACACCACAAAACCCACTTGGATGCTGTTTTTTAAATCCAAACCAGCACAATTTCCCCACTGTGGGACCTGGAATATCCACACTGACATTCTGCTTTCAGTGCCAGAAACAACCTCCAAAACACGGCCTAAAATCTCAAATTATTTCTTCTACCTGCTTTATTTGTCTCTCAGTATTATCTTCCCTCCAAAAGTGATTAAAGCAAAGATTTCCAAATAATTTAACTGATGGTGAGCACAAAGCACTTAATTAAGATTTCAAACAAACACATTTCACTACAACTGAGCACAAGCAGCACCTCCCCACAGAATTTTGTATTTTTATGGATTTTTTTCCCCTGCAATAACACAAGAAGCTGTTACATCACCACATTTTGCCTCCATTCAGCCACACCAAACACACCAGGTTTAATCTGAGCAATCCCAAATCCTAAACCTGCAGGATTTAAGAGTGGATCCTTCCAGGGAGGATTTTAGGCCAAGTTTTAGCAAACAGCAGTTGGAAATAAAACACTGCTGGGAGGAATAATCAAAAACAAAGCAGGGACTTGAAGGCTGGACTTGATCTTTTCCAGCCTTAATGATTTTGGGATTTTAAGTGTTACCAAGGGACACAAAAAATTCCTGAATTTCTGGAATTTGCAACTGGAAATTGCCCTGGAATAGGAAATTTCTTTGCCCAGCCTGTCCCACGTGTGGAATTATCTGTGGTGCAAACTCAGCTCGTGGAGGTTTGGGAGCACAGAGGGGCTCAGCCAGCCCTGCAAAGCCAGCAGGGAGCAGAGCAGGTAAGGCTTTGCAAAAAAATAAAAATAAAAATAAAATAAAAACCTGATTTTCCTGGTGCCAACTCCTTGGGAATCAACACTTCTGCAGCTGGGAATTCCCTGTGGGAGCAGAAAGCTCCAAAATAGGGAAAATCCAGATGTGCTGGAGAGCAGGGGAAGGAGCTGGAGGGTGACAAGCACCATGGAATGGGGCCACCACCCCAATTCCCAATATTCCAGCTCAACAACTTCCAGCCTGAGCTGTCTCAAGATCTGAGCTCCCATGTGGCAGCTCTGAGCCCCCTGGGATGGGACAAACCAGGCAGGAGGAATGAATTCCTGATTTTCCTCCTCAGGATCTGCAGGAAAAGAGTGCAGCTGCTGTGTCCTCCTCACCTCAGGGCACTAAAAATGGGTAAAACTGCTGCAAAGGCCATTCCCAGCAAGGAGAAATAGGAATTCTGGGGATTGTTAACAGCAAAATGTTTCATTAAATCAATGATTTCACTGCTTTCCTTAAAATTCCCCAAAATCCAGGGCAAAACTGCCCCACTCCAAACACCCCTCTCTGTCTCCAGGGGGGTTCCCAAGTGGATTTTTCACTCAGTTCAGGGCACTGGGATGTTTATTCCAAGAAATTCTTCCTGGCAAGGAATGCATCACCAGCCAGGAACAGCCTGGACTCCATTTTAAAGGATAATTCCCTTAAAAATTGAATTCTTTTCCCCAGTGTTTTCTGCTCTGGAGATTTTGGGTTGTATTTTACCTTTTTGGGCTTTGCTCCCAAAAAAACAGAGCCTGTAAAAATTCTTCTGGGAGATGAGAGGGAAACTCTCCTTCCAGAGCCATGATTCTGCTCCAGTCCAGGCATTATTCTGAATTTTGTATAAGAAATTCACCAATTCTGCTCCAGTCCAGGCATTTTTTCTGAATTGTGTATGCAAAATCCACCAATTCTGCTCCAGTCCATGCATTTTTTCTGAATTTTGTATAAGAAATTCACCAATTCTGCTCCAGTCCAGGCATTTTTTCTGAATTTTGTATAAGAAATTCACCAATTCAGGTCCAGTCCATGCATTTTTTCTGAATTTTGTATGCAAAATTCACCAATTCTGCTCCAGTCTATGCATTTTTTTCTGAATTTTGTATGCAAAATCCACCAATTCTGATCCAGTCCAGGCATTTTTCTGAATTTTGTATAAGAAATTCACTAATTCTGCTCCAGTCCAGGCATTTTTCTGAATTTTGTATAAGAAATTCACCAATTCAGGTCCAGTCCATGCATTTTTTCTGAATTTTGTATGCAAAATCCACCAATTCTGATCCAGTTCAAGCATTTTTTCTGAATTTTGTATGGAAAATCCACCCAGCTGAGCTGTGCAAATGCTCCTCTCTGATGGGGGTAATGGGCTGTGCAACAAAATGAGCAATTCCAGCTTCTCCCTTAAAATCCATTTGGAAAAATGCTCCATCCTGCTCCCATTTGAATCCACATAAAATATTAACTCCCAGTCAGATCCCTCCTGATTCGTTTTAGGAAGAGCCCAAGGTTCAGGGACAAAAATCACAAAAATCACAGGTTTTGCTCCTGATTTGCGAAGAACCTGAAAAGTGAAATATTTCCCACCTGCCCGAGGGAGGCACAGCAGTGACCCCAATTTCTGCCCCTGACACACCAAGCACCACACACAACCTGAAAATCAGCACTACAACTTGAAAATCAGCACTACAACCTGAAAATCAGCACTACAGCCTGAAAAATCAGCACTACAACCTGAAAAATCAGCACTACAACCTGAAAAATCAGCTCTACAACCTGAAAATCAGCATTACAGCCTGAAAAATCAGCACAATCAGCACTACAACCTGAAAGATCAGCACTACAACCTGAAAAATCAGCACTGCAGCCTGAAAATCAGCACTACAGCCTGAAAAATCAGCACTACAACCTGAAAATCAGCATTACAGACTGAAAATCAACACTACAACCTGAAAAATCAACACTACAACCTGAAAAATCAGCACTACAAACTGAAAGATCAGCACTACAACTTGAAAATCAGCACTACAGCCTGAAAAATCAGCACTACAGCCTGAAAATCAGCACTACAGCCTGAAAATCAGCACTACAGCCTGAAAATCAGCACTACAACCTGAAAATCAGCACTACAACCTGAAAATCAGCTCTACAACCTGAAAATCAGCTCTACAACCTGAAAAATCAGCTCTACAAACTGAAAAATCAGCACTGCAGCCTGAAAAATCAGCATCCAACCTGAAAATCAGCTCTACAGCCTGAAAATCAGCACTACAACCTGAAAATCAGCTCTACAACCTGAATATCAGCACTACAGCCTGAAAATCAGCACTACAGCCTGAAAAACCAGCATTCCAAACCCAGAATTATGATTTTTCTGCAGGGAAAACGAAATAAAACTCAAATAGAAAAAGGAAGTTGCTGTGACTACCTCTGTGAATTTTCTAATATTCTGTTTTTAATGTTGTTCCTTATCCCTGCTCCTCATTTACAGCAATAACACCAATCCCAACCCCAAATTTCTTCATTTTTCCCACTAAAAGGAGCCCAAAGCCACGACCCTGGAGCACAGAATCCAGCAAATGCAGAAAATCCAAGCCTTGAGTTAGTAAATGCTTGTGAGCAGAGCACTGGGAGGAGGGAAGTGATGCAGAAATGCAGAGGGAAGAGGGAAAAGCACCCAAACTTTTCAGAGTGGCGAAGTTTTAGAGATTACTGGAAAGTCCAATGAAATGTTCCAGGAGATTGTTATCAAAAAAAGACAGTGAGGAAGAGCCAGAAAAACTTACACACTGATGTCTTCTGGTTGTTGTCCTTGCTGGGCATGAGCTTCACCCCTCTGGACTTGAGCTCCATCTGCTTCTTGACTGCAGGGGTGGGAAATTAAGGGAAAAAAGAGGAAAAAGTTGAGCTGAGCTTCAGGGATTGTCAGGTTTTTATTTTGAAAATAAAAATGTGAATCACCCACATCCTGCATCCTTCCCTTTGGGATCAGCTTATCCTGCCTGCTCAGAACCAGCAGGGATTTGTTTTTCCATGTTAGGGCTTTGGAGAGGTTTAATTTCAAAATAAAAATGGGGGTTCAACCCCTCCCCAATCCCTCTGTAACCCACTAAAAATGGGAGAGATTTTATTTTGAAAATAAAAATGTGAATCACCCACATCCTGCATCCTTCCCTTTGGGATCAGCTTATCCTGCCTGCTCAGAACCAGCAGGGATTTGTTTTTCCATGTCAGGGCTTTGGAGAGGTTTAATTTCAAAATCAAAATGGGGGTTCAACCCCTCCCCAATCCCTCTGTAACCCACTAAAAATGGGAGAGTTTTTATTTTCAAAATAAAAATGTGAATCACCCACATCCTACATCCTTCCCTTTGGGATCAGCTTAACCTGACTGCTCAGAACCAGCAGGGATTTGTTTTTCCATGTTAGGGCTTTGGAGAGGTTTAATTTCAAAATAAAAAATGGGGGTTCAACCCTTCCTCAATCCCTCTGTAACCCACTAAAAATGGGAGAGTTTTTATTTTCAAAATAAAAATGTGAATCACCCACATCCTGCATCCTTCCCTTTGGGATCAGTTTATTCTGACCAGCAGGGGTTTGTTTTCCATGTCAGGGCTTTGGAGAGGGATTTGTTTTTCCATGTCAGGGCTTGGGAGAGGTTTAATTTCAAAATAAAAATGGGGGTTCAACCCCTCCCCAATCCCTCTGTAACCCACTAAAAATGGGAGACAGCAAAAGGAAAGCTCTGAGGAGCTTCAGGGGTGCTGAGAGGAAAATGCTGAGCTGGTTTCCCCCCAGTTTTTCTGGAATTTATCCCATGAACCCATCACACAGCAGAGCCACTCCAGGGGAGCACTCAGAACCTAAAAACTGCAGAGCTGGTGTGAATAAACAGCAGGAAAATAGCAGGGAAAATAAAATTAAACCCCATTATTGGCCAAGGGAAATATCAGCTTGGAGCCCCACACCTGGGGGACTCCTCCCCACCTGTGACCATTCCCTCCTTGCTGCAAACTTCAGGGAGAAGAGGAGAAAAAGCAGGAAAGGGAACAAGAATTCATCCATCTCCACGAGCTCCATCTCTTTTCCCACACCAGGGAGCAGCAATTTGTTTTTTCCTGCTCTGGATTTGGCTGCTGCTGCCTCCACCCCGAGGGTTTGACACAAACCCCACCTGGCAGAGCCATCTGGGAGCAGCACAAACACCTGGATTGGGATCATTGCAGCCTCCAGGGGCAGGGCTGGGATAAAACAAAGAGCAGGAAGTGGGATAACCCAACAGGAATCAGGGTAATTCTAACAGGAACTGGGGTAACCCAACAGGAATTGGGGTAATTCTAACAGGAATTGGAGTAACTCAACAGGAATTGGGGTAATTCTAACAGGAATTGGGATAACTCAACAGGAATTGGGGTAATTCTAACAGGAATTGGGATAACCCAACAGGAACTGGGATAACCCAACAGAAATTGGTGTAATTCTAACAGGAATTGGGATAATTCTAACAGGAATTGGGATAACCCAACAGAAATTGGTGTAATTCTAACAGGAATTGGGATAATTCTAACAGGAATTGGATAACCCAACAGAAATTGGTGTAATTCTAACAGGAATTGGGGTAATTCTAACAGGAATTGGGATAACCCAACAGGAACTGGGATAATCCAGCTCTCATTGCAACAGTTGGGATAACCCAACAGGAATTGGGGTAATTCCAAGAGGAATGGGAATAACCCAGCCCTCACTGCAGGAATTGGGATAATCCAACAGGAATTGGGATAATTCTAACAGGAATTGGGTAATTCTAACAGGAATTGGGATAACCCTACAGGGATTGGGGTAATTCTAACAGGAATTGGGGTAACCCAACAGGAACTGGGATAACGCAACAGGAATTGGTGTAATTCTAACAGGAATTGGGATAACCCAACAGCAATTGGTGTAATTCTAACAGGAATTGGGATAAGCCAACAGGAATTGGGATAATTCTAACAGGAATTGGGAGAACCCAACAGGAATTGGGATAACCCAACAGGAAATGGAATAACCCAACAGGAATTGGGGTAATTTCAACAGAAATTGGGATAACCCAGCCCTCACTGCAGGAATTGGGATAATTCCAACAGGAATTGGGGTAATTCTAACAGGAATTGGGGTAAAAGAGTCTTCACTGCAGGAATTGGAACCCAACTGGAATTGGGGTAATTTCAACAGGAATTGGGATAAGCCAGCCCTCGCTGCAGGAATTGGGACAATTCCAACAGGAATTGGGATAATTCCAAGAGGAACTGGGTAATTCCAACAGGAATTGGGATAAACCAATCAGGAATTGGGATAATTCCAAGAGGAATTGGGATAACCCAGCCCTCACTGTGAGAAATTGAGATAAAAGAGCCCCCAGTGCAGGAATTGGGATAAAAGAGCCTTCACTGTGAGGATTTGGGATAACCCAAAAGGAATTGGGATTACTCAGTGTCCAAATCACTTTCTGGGAGCCTTTTCCTGACGAGCCAGCCCTTTATCCTTGGAGAAACCCACTTCAAACCCTTCTCCTCGTGCTCTTCATCTTGTCAGGCTTTCATCCCTAAATTAGCACATTCCTAAGACAAAGCTGTCAAGAAGAATTACCCATGTAACTAAAGAGGGGGTTTTTAATCGTGCTGGGGTTTCTTTTTTTGGGCTTAAAAAGAACCTGTTTGGAACAGCTGCTGCAGGAGGCTCAGACAGGGAGAGGCTCCTTGAAGCTCACCTGAGGTGCTGCTTTGAGGGAGATGCTTGGGCACAGCTTTTCACTCATCATTTCCTCACAGCTTTTGGCTTTCTCTTTAAATAAAGCAGCAAGAACTTCAAAAAAATTTCTAGCTGGAAAATATTCATGAGGAAAAGCTGCTGCTGCTGCTCCTGTCTTCCTCAGCAGCTTCAATCTGTTCAGGGCAGCTGTCTTCTTTTTTTTTATTAATTTAAGAAGGGAAAACTAATTAACAGCAGGCTGCTGTCAAAGCAAATCGAACTCTTTGTTTCTTTTTACTCCAAATCCACCTGCGAGTGCAGCAGGAGGAAGAAAAAGCAGCAGGGCTTGGGATGCCCCAAAGGTCCACGTGGATGGGAATCACAGGGTATTTCCAGCCTGATCTCAAGGTTTTTAATAAATGTGATATCAGTGGATCAAAAAAAAAGGACTTGGGGCTGCTAAAACTCACATTTTTGGGGTAAAAATATCTATTTCTGCTTCAAATAAAACAGTGACAGACATTCCTGTAGTGATTCTCCAGCTTTTTTGCAATCCAACACGGGGATAACCCCAAAATGCCATCCCAACATTCCCTCCCAGGCAATTCCAAATTTCCAAGGCTAAATTTGGATTTTGATTTGAATTTTCCAAGGATGTGAGTTGGGACCCTGCAGTCTCTGAGTCTCTGCCCTGTGGTTGTGCTTCGGGACATGAACTTTACAAAATAATCCCCATTTTGGTATTCCCACTGCACATCCAGCCCCAGGGAATGTTCCCACTCTCCACACAAACAACAGCTCAGCTCAGGTGATTTGTGCACCATAAAGGGAATTTAGAGGCCAAGAAAAGCTTCCCAAGCATTGGTGAAGCCCACCAGAGCTGATGGTGGCACCATGGATGGGACGAGAAATCCTTGGGAAGGTCAACTCCTCCATCAGGACACAGCAACCTGCAGGGATTTCCCCAGTGCTGAACATCCCAAATCCAGGAGAAGGCAGTGGAAGGTGCCAGGGGGTGCAATCAGAGGAATTTTGAGGTCTCTTCCAACCCAAACCACTCCAGGATTCTCTGGCGTGGAGGAATTCATAATTTGGATACAGCCAGGCTTGGAAATTTTTCAGGGCCACATTTCTAAGCAAGGTTCTCCCCAGAGCCATCCCTGCCAGATCCCATCCAACAAACATCCCCCTCCAACCCCGTTCCTGATGGAAAACCTGGCTCCCAAACCCCTCAGCAATGAGAACAAGACACTCAATAGGGAACAGCAATCCCAAAATTCACAGCCTGAGCTGCATCCCCAGGAAACATCTCCTCCCCTAATTGCACCGTGTCCCTTTCCAGCAGAATTGATAAAGATAAATTGGTGAAGATAAATTGATAAAGAGGGATCACTGCATCCTCTGCTCCTCATCCTTCATTTTGGAGCCCTAATGATGGAAGTCAGACTTTACAAATGACTCCATTTAGATCAGAACCAGGCACGGCAAAGCACCACTTGTTTCGTGCTTTTTTAAAAAAGATTTAAACAAATAAGAACAATTCTCCCACTCCCTGCCCTCAAAAATCCTGTATTTGAAAATCTACTTTGTTTGTAAATTGGAATGTGGAGCAGTACTACAAAGGACTGTGTCAGGATAATTGGATGAACAGAAACTCCTGTTTTCTGGAGGCTTTTGCTGCTCACACACATCCAACAGATCTAATGGAATACTCAGCATCCTGTCAGATTTGAAAGATGACATTACAAAGCTCTGCCAGCATGGCAGGCAGGCCGGGCTGTTCCTTTCAAACCACTTCATGTTGCTCTAAATGAGGATTTAAGCAGACATTTATTTATTTTTAATTTGGAAAACAGTGTTTCAGCAGCAACAACAGAAGAAAAAAATCTATTCCATGAAGCTCTGCTCTCCTTGCTGGGGGAATTGCTGTTAAATCCAGATCCTGCCTGGATCTCTCCCTCCTGCTGGAATGGTTCAGCAGCAGGATGCTCACAGGGGTTCTCCTTCTTGGAGGTGAAAAGAAACCCCCTCAAATGCAACTCTTTGGAAAAATCCCTCTTGTGGCAGCCTGAGCAATGGATCTTTGGGAATCAGAGCCTGCACAAGCACTGGGAGTATCCAGAATTGCCCAGGAAACTCCACAGGTCCCATGGCAGGAGCCAAAAATGCCTTTGGAACCCAAGAGTGTGATCCAGGGTGAGGAGGGGGAGATCAAAGATGGGAAATGGATGGTGCAAGATGAGGAGGGGGAGATCCAAGGTGAGGAGGGGAAAGATCCAAAATGAGGAATGGAAGATCAGGATGAAGAGTGGAAGATCCAAGATGAAAAGAAGATGATCCAAGGTGAAAAGGAGAAGATCCAAGGTGAAAAGGAGAAGATCCAAGGTGAAAGGGAGATGATCCAAGGTGAAAGGGAGATGATCCAAGGTGAAAGGGAGAAGATCCAAGATGAAAAGGAGAAAATCCAAAATGAAGAATGGATGATCAGGATGAAGAGTGGAAGATCCAAGATGAAAGGGAGATGATCCAAGATGAAAGGGAGAGGATCCAAGGTGAAAAGGAGAAGATCCAAGGTGAGGAATGGAAGATCACAACGAAAAGTGGAAGACCCAAGATGAAAGGGGGAAGATCCAAGATAAGCAGTGGGACATCCAAGAAGTGAAATGGAAGATCCAAAGTGAGGAAGGAAAGATGAAATATGAAGAGGGGAAGACTGAAAATGAGGGGAAGATCAAAAATGAGGAGGGGAAGATCTAAGATGAGGAATGGAAGATCCAAGAAGGAGAGTGGGAGATCCAGGATGAAGAGTAGAAGATCCAAGATGAGGAGTGGGAGATCCAAGATGAGAAATGGAAGATCCAAGATGAGCAGTGGGAGGTAAGAATGAAGAGGGGAAGATCATCCAGGATAAAGAGTAGAAGATCCAAGATGAGGAGTGGGAAATAAGGATGAAGAGGGGAAGATCCAGGATGAAGAGGGGAAGATCCAAGATGAGAAATGGAAGATCCAAGATGAGGAGTGGGAGATCCAAGACAAGCAGTGGGAGATCCAGGATATAGAACAGAAGATCCAAGATGAGCAGTGGGAGATAAGAATGAAGAGGGTAAGATCATCCAGGATAAAGAGCAGAAGATTCAAGATGAGAAATCAAAAATTCAAGATGAGGAGTGCGAGATCCAGGACACAAAGGGGAAGATCCAGGATAAAGAGTAGAAGATCCAAGATGAGAAATGCAAGATCCAGGACAAAGAGGGGGGAAGATCTGTCCAAACTGAAGCCAAACTGATCCATCCATGGGTAGAATAACAGATTACCCATGGACAGATCTACAGACCAAAGCCATGGATGAGGTTGGGAGCACCTGGGGACATTGGGAGGTCGCTGCCCATGGAAGGGGTGGAACTGGATGGGATTTAACCCCATCCCAAACCATTCCAAGACTCCATGACACCCTCACCAAGCCATTCAGGTGCCTCTGGCGAGCAGCAGGGAGCTCCCCAGCCCCTCCCTGAAGGAGCAGCTCTGTCCTGGGCAGGGCTGGAGCTGATCCCATTTATCTTCCTCCCGCAGGGAAGGGAAGCGGCCGGGGCGGGGAGATCGATAAAAGCTGCAATTATGTGTTGGTAACAATCAGCTCCAGAGCAATTAGGGAGCCAAGTTCTGCCATAAAACATGTGCAGAGAGGGGCAGCAGCAGCAGCAGCCAGGGCAGCATTCCCATCTCTCCAATTCCAGCCCTTTTGCAGCTTTCCCAAAACTCCCTGATTTTAGAAATTCCCACCCAACCCCTCTGATGGTGAGGTGCTGCCACCTCACCTGATTAAAACACTTCCAGATTATTTTCTTCCACCTTTGTTGAGGAGACAGGATGGGGAGGAAAATAAAAAATAGTTTTTAAAAATAATTCTCTGCACACATTTCTCCCAGTCCCTTTGATTTCCTTACAAGGGGAATGGGGAAAAAGTGTTTGCAAAAATCAAGATTCACCTTAATGAAAGGGAAAAAGGGAAATATTTAACTCTCCCAGGAGGGGAACAAAATGAATTTGCTGTGTTCAACAACAACAACAAAAAAACCCCTCTCCACAGCCTGATTGCATCTAACCTTGCTTTTACATTCCTAAAGTGATTTCCAAATGAGGGCACGGATTAGGGAGAGCAGAGAGGGAACAGACAGAGAAGGTGTTCTGCAAAACTCGGGATCAATTTAAACAAGCTGCAAGGGAAATTGTTTTCTTATAGATTATCAGCAAAGCCAGACCCTGTCCCAGGGGACCCAGGGGGTTCATAAATGATGTACAGACACGTCTTTGGAAAACAGACAGCAAATTAGAGCCACCCTAAAGCCTCCCCCTGCTTCTGCTGGCCCATCCTGATTCAGCTCTCCTGATGAAAAATGCATTTCAGCTGCTGTGCTTGCTGTGGAATTACACAGCCTGTTTTGTAGGGATTTATCTCCAGTGAAATATTTATGGCAGGCCAGGTTGTGGAAAGGGTTACAGGGAGGTTTTTAAAGTATCAGCATCTCCTGTCCTACACATCCCACTGCCTGCAGACACCCTCCCTTCACCCCTGGCAATCTTCACTGCTCTGTTTGCTGGGTTTTTAAGCACTGAAAGGCAGAAAGAAGCTGCAAAACTCCACAAAAACAGTGGGAAAACGAGGGCAGGTCCCTCTGGCAGCTGGGCCAAGGTCCTGCCTGATTCCAGCTCAGGAATGGGGAGTTCAGAAAGGTTGTGAAATTGAGGAATGAGGAAATCAAACCAGAATGATTGTGGAATAGGTGAATGAGGAAATCAAACTAGAATATTTGTGGAATAGGTGAATGAGGAAATCAAACCAGAATATTTGTGGAATAGGTGAATGAGGAAATCAAACCAGAATATTTGTGGAATAGGTGAATGAGGAAATCAAACCAGAATGACTGTGGAATTGAGGAATGAGGAAATCAAACCAGAATGATTGTGGAATAGGTGAATGAGGAAATCAAACCAGAATATTTGTGGAATAGGTGAATGAGGAAATCAAACCAGAATATTTGTGGAATTGGGGAATGAGGAAATCAAACCAGAATATTTGTGGAATAGGTGAATCAGGAAATCAAACCAGAATGATTGTGGAATAGGTGAAAGAAGCTGGTTGGGGTGGCTGAGGCCAGGCCAGGGCATTCATTTCTCCCTCCTTACCTTGGTACTGGGCACTGAAGCCCTTCTGCCTGTGGTTGCCATCAGAGGTGAAGTGCAGCCTCAGCCAATTTTTACTGCTGATCACAGGGGCTGGCAAATTCATCCCAGTGAACCTGCAAGAGAGCAAAGCAGCACAGGCACGTCAGGGCTGACAGGGACACCCCAAACCCAACCTGCAAGAGAGCAAAGCAGCACAGCCACGTCAGGGCTGGCAGGGACACCCCAAACCCACCTCCCCAGGCCATCCTCCTCCCCCAGGACTTTGGGAACTCCTCTGTGGGTACCACACAGCCAAGGACAGCATCCTCCCCACTCCAGGGCTGCCTCCAGCCCCACGTTCCTGCTGGGATTCCCAGCTGAGAGCTCCATGTTTGTCATTACAGAGGTTCCCAGTCCTTTTTCCTAAGGTAAATAACATTCCCAGACTTATCTCTTCATATTTGGTTAACCCCACTCCAAAATCTTGTTTATTTTAACTCAGAAAGGGAAAAGATGGCAAGAACCTCTTTATTTTTTATTTTATTCATGACCAATCTCAACCTGAGGAAGATTCTAGCCAGGATCAGAGGTGGGCAGCTCCAGAACCCAGCAGCAGCCCTTCATATTTGTTTATAATTTTATTTCCTTTTAAAATATGATGTTGTTTGCTTCATTTTTAACTCCAGCTCACAATTCCTGGCTGAGTTTTGTCCCAAACCAAGTTTTAGACTGGAACAACACTTCAGACTCAGACTGAGACCCACAATGATGACATTCACCATGGTGGGGACACCAATGCTCTCTCTGTTCCTGCTAATGAAAGTTAATTATTTTATTCCTTAATTATCACTTATTTAAAAATTAGTGCAATTTCAACACCCATTATTGGCATTCCAACACCTTTTAGTGGCATCCAATACCTTTTATTGCCATTTCAACTCCCATTTTTGCCATTCCTACACAATTTTTGCCATTCCAACGTTCTTTTTTGACATCCCAACACCTCCTGCTTTTTTTAATAAAGGCAAAATGATCCTGGGAATCTGCTCCATCTGGAGGGTAATTCAGATTTGATTATTAAACATTTTTTAGCAGCAGATCTGGCAGCCCATGGAGCATCTGAAGAGTCCTTCAGCCACCCAGCCCATCCAGAGGTGACCCCATCTCCTCCAGGTGGGAGCCAGGCTGGAATTGGCAGTGTTAATTAACATCCCAGTGCTCCCAGCCCCTTAATGAGCTGGCAGGGTGATTAGTGCATAACTAAAGCATCTCTGCCACCTACAGTACAATCCAAACCCTGGATTATCCCATGCCTGGATCCTGCAGTGCTCTGGGATGATTTAAGACTGGGATTTGAGGTTGTTCCCAATCATTTCCCCATGGATTGTCTCCATCCCTGCTCCCAGCCCTTTCAGGAGGGTGAGGTGGAGCAGAAATGGATCCTCTGTGGCTTTTTGCCATCCTTGGGGAACTCCAAGCAGCTGAACCCATCGAATTGGAAACTTTCTCAAAGAACCGAGTTCAAACAAACAGATTTGGGGCTGAGATCAAACATGGGATGCCCCAAACCCACCCTGAGGAAGTTCCCCTGGCTGGTTGTTATGACAACACCCTTAAACTTAATGTTCTCACCCCTCAAGGGCCATTTCATTGCTCATTCTGCAGCAGCAAACCCCTCAGAAATAATTCTGAGCTCTGCAGAGCCAAATTTCCCTTTGACAGCTGAAATTCAACTGCCTGAGATAAAAACCAGACAAGAATGAACCAAAACTGCCTGAATGAGGCTCAGCTTCTCCTGTCCCCCATCCCTGGAGCTGGTTTTGATCAGCAGCACATCCTTGAAGGGTGGATTCATCCCAAACCTGGGATGTTCTTCCCTTGTGTGACACCAAAGCCTCCACATTAAACAAAATTCTTTCATTCAAAACAAGGAGGGGTTAATGCCATCAAAACTCCTCTTATTGAGAAAAAGCACTGAAGTGAGGCCTTCACAACTCTTTTTTTATTTCTTTCCTTGCTCTCTCACTTCCCACTGAATCCAGGCATGAAATATTTATCCCATTGCCTCCCCTGGCACAATTAGTATGGCTGTACATGGCTGGCACTGATTACTCTGCATTCACGTCCCATTATCTATTTACAATCCCAATTCCTGCTTTAATTTGTTTCCACGCAGAGAGGAAGAAAAGGAAGGGGGAAAAAAAAATCAATAAAGTGTCACAAAGTGAGGCAGAAGCACTGGAGGAGCAGGAGATGTTTGCACACAGATTTGGAGCACCCTGAAATTTGATTATCAGCAATTTGGCCATTAGTTCTTCTTAAATGGACCCAAATAAGATGAGAATTCCTGGTGTGGATGCTGCAAACCCAGTGCAGGAGTCAAAGGCACAACTAGAGGCAGGAATTCCATGTGAAATCCTCTTATTTCAGGTGAAATATGTGAGATGATGGATTTAAATGTGAATTTGAAGGAGCCAGAATCAGGGTGCAGTCAAACACCAGCTCCAAATAAAAGCAAAGCACATCACTGGGGATGTTTCATCTTTTTTTTCCCCCATAGAACTGATTTTGTTGATTTATTTCACCTCTCTACTGATTTAATCTCTGTTTTGACACCCCCTTGGATCTCTGCTGATAATCCCTATGAACACCCAGCCAGGCTGGGTCCTGGCTCCTCCTGGAGCCTCCACCACAAATTCTGGGTGAATCTCCCTGAAATTTCATCTTCCTGGAGCTCAGATCCACCTTTTCCTTCCCTGGCTGTGCTTAACTCAAAATGAGACCCACTGGAGTGGGGGAAGAGGAGGAGGAGGAGAAGGAGGAGGAGGAGGAGGAGGAGGAGGAGGAGGAGGAGGAGGAGGAGGAGGAGGAGGAGGAGGAGGAGGAGGAGAAGGAGGAGGAGAAGGAGAAGGAGAAGGAGAAGGAGAAGGAGGAGGAGGAGGAGGAGGAGGAGAAGGAGAAGGAGAAGGAGAAGGAGAAGGAGAAGGAGAAGGAGAAGGAGAAGGAGAAGGAGAAGGAGAAGGAGAAGGAGAAGGAGAAGGAGAAGGAGAAGGAGAAGGAGAAGGAGAAGGAGAAGGAGAAGGAGAAGGAGAAGGAGAAGGAGAAGGAGTCCCAGCAGCTTTTCCATGGATGGAGGAACCAAGGGGAGACCCCAGCAGCATCTCCAGGCAAGGAGGAACCAAAGGGAGATCCCAGCAGCTTTTCCATGGATGGAGGAGCCAAAGAGAGACCCCAGCAGCTTCTCCAAGGATGGAGGAGTCAAGGGGAGATCCCAGCAGCTTTTCCATGGAGGGAGGAATTAAGGGAAGACCCCAGCAGCATCTCCATGGATGGAGGAGTCAAGGCTGGCAGTCAACACAAAGTCCAAGGAGAAGAACACACCCGGATCATCCCTGAAATGCCCCAGGAGAGGCTGGAGCAGCTGGGATAATGGAAGGTGTCCCTGCCCATGGATGGGGTGGCCCTGGATGGGATTTAAGGCCCTTCCCAACACAAACCATTCTGGAATTCCACCCTCCACAACTGGCTGCTCAGTTTGACCAGAACTGTTGAGGGCACAGAACTGAGCCCAGCCCAAATTTCACTCTGAGCTCCATCCCCAGCTCAGCCAGGGGTTTGTGCTCCCTCCCAGCCTTTATTCCACTGATTTCCTGCCAATTCTGACTCATTTCCCTCTCACTACAACTCAGGGACACCTCTCAGCAGCTCTTCATCTCCCTGTGTATTATTATTCACTTCACCTGTATTTTTTTTTTTTTAACTTTTCATCCAAACCTCTCCTGAAATTATCAGGAGAGCTGTACCATTAATTCTGAACATCTTATTTGAGCTTGTCTGCTCTCTTAAACAAAATATACTTAAGCACCTCTAGACCTCATTTCTGGGCCGCAGGAGACTTCTCCTCACTGTGGACTTTTACAAGGAAAATGAATCATTAAATCAGTTATTGTCCCTCCTCTCCTGCCCCTTCACTCTGCTCCAGAGCCTGCAGGTGCCTCAGGAGGGGCAGGGACAGACCCCAGATCACCCCCACACCTCGGGGAGAGCAGCCTGGCTCATGGAACTCCTCTGTAAAAAACCACCTGTGAAAAACACCAATCACTTGTTTTTAGAAATTTTTAAAGTTTCATAGTAAAAAAATGGTTATAAAAATAGTAATATAATGAGAGTAATAATAATTTGGACAAATTGAATTAGGACAATATGAGACAATAGAAACAAAGAGTTGTGGACAGTCCTGGTACCTTTTTCTGGGCAGCAGGAGCTGAAAAAGGACCCACGTTAATAAAGGATTAACCCTTAAAAACAAGAACCTGTTGCATATTCATACAGCTCACCCATGATGCATAAATTCCATTCAAACACAGGATTCTGTCTGGTCAGTGTCATTTCTTCCTCTGAATCCTAACAGCACCTTTGAGGTGGGAAGAAGTTCGTTTCTCCTGATAATGAAGCAATAAATTCTTTTTCTCTGAAAGATTCAGGTGTCCTGTGGCTGCTATCTCACTGCCAGTCCTTTCTTTAAAAAAAGTATCCTACATAGCATCCTTTCTATTTTAACAATTTTTATAACCTAAAACTATATTTAACACACTACTGAAGAGAATTAACACAGCACTACTTCCTAAAACAACACACACAATATTCATTTGAATATCTGTGAAAAGCCAATCATAAAATACATGCATTTTTCACACCACCCTACAAACGAGGCAAAGGAACTTGTGGGAGCAGCCAGGGATTCCCCTGGGAAGGATGGGCCCCCTCCAGGCCTCCCTGCCTTCACTGGAATGTTTTAAGGCTGGAATTCCTCACTGGGATGTTTTAAGACCCAACTTAACCCCAAGGACAGATTTAAACAAGTTTTTTCCTGCAGGAGGAGCAGCACACTCCTCATTCCTCGAAAATAATGGGAATTACAAGGCCTGAGCACCCTTTCCATGAGGAAATTCCTCCTGCTTAAGTATATTTCGTTTAAGAGAGCAGACCAGCTCAACTAAGATGCTCATGAATTAATTAATTAATGGCACAATACAAGGTCAGGCCTTGGAGCTGCCCAGGTTTGGAGCTCCCATCCCTGGAGGTGTCCAGGGCAGGTCTGGATGTGCCTGGGGACAAGAACTGGTGACAAATTGAGCTGGGTGACCTTGGAGAGCTTTTCCAACCTCAATTATCCCAGAAAGGAAATCAGGTTCTTCCTCCTCCTGTGCCAGTGCTGCAGCCACAGGGACACCTTTGTGTGGACAGTTTTTTATTGAGACATAGTGGATGGGAAAAGGGACTTGAGAAAATACATCTGAGAAAGCAACAGCTGCCTAATTCAAGGACATGGTTTCTTTGAGCAAGAAGTTGTTTAAGGAAATCTGTGATAACAGGAGGTAAAAAAGAAGCCACAAACATCCTGAGAAAGGTGGGACTGACTTTTTATAGCTGACCAATAGTGAGCTCTAGTTTTGCAATATGTATGAGCCTCATTACTGTGATTATAAAAGTGTGTCTGTTAATCAATAAATCTGAGACTTGTCGATCATCAGAGGGTGAGCAGATCTCCTGTCCACCTCATCACCTTTGTGCTCCTGGCAATTAAAATAATCAAATAACGAATCCCACCCTCGCTGCTAATTACCCCAATTTAAAGAAGCCAAGTGACAGAAACAAAGCAACTTCCCACACACTCCCAGCCTGAAACCAGAGCTTGGTTCCAGTCACACCACAACGAGGTGACAAACACGATTAGATTTCTTCCATTCAGAGCCAACCACCCCTAATTCAGCACAACAGAATGCAACTGAGCCTCTCCAATGCTCAGCATTGCAAACCCTCCCCCCCCTAAACCTGCTACAGCTTTATTAGAATTTCCTCTGAAGCTCGGATATCAGAGCTGCAGAGATTGTTTTCCCCGGGCAGGCAGGGGGAGATGTGCTGATAAGGAGCAGGGCTGTGTTTATCAGCAGATAAATAACAACCAGCCCTGCGTGCAGGGCAGCCTCACTCCCGGCATTGTCACCCTAACAATGCACTTAAATTCCATTAAACTCGGAGTTTTACTGCCAAACTGAGCCTGGGGAGGCAGGGAGGGTGTTGGGAAGGATGGAAGTTTGAGAAGAAGGTCTCACAGATGTGTGTGCTTGGCAGAAAGATCTTTAAATGTAGAATCTGAAGAAGAATAGAAATTAAAGCAAGTTTTGGTATAGCAGAAAAGAATTGCTGAGCCAGTCTCACTGGATAACCAAGGAGGCAAAGGGTGTGTGTGTTAGAAGGGGTTTTTATGGATAAACCCACCCCAAACAAGAAGATGTTTTTACCAAGCAGAAAGCACAGGCAAACAAGGCAGCAAATGTGGCAAGTAGAAAAAAAGTCTCAGAATTTTCCAGTGCAAAAAAACTGAAAATCAACTTCTAGCTTAAACTATAATGTACTGACTTTTAGTGATTGGAGAACAGTAACATGAATATGGTAATTATAGCAGTTATGATAGGCTATAGATAAAAGTTAAGGTATAGATTGGTTCTGCTGTATTAAGATGCTCAGCAAAGAAAAGTATAGAATGCATTTGTAACCAAAATAAAAGTACAGAATGCAATGTAACCAAAACCAAAGTATATAATATTTTTGTAACCAAAACCAAAGGGTCTCCAGGCCTGCCTGCAGCTGGAGCTGACAGCTGTGGGCACAGCTCTGTCACCCACCACCCTGGGCTGCTGTAATGTCTTGGATATGAGAGGAATGGTGGATTTGTCTTTCCAAACAAACTCTGGGTCTGCTGGGAGATAAAACCAGCACTGGGAGAGAAAAGAAACAACGGGAAGGATTCCACTGATTGGTGAATGGAAAAAGAGATTTGATTTTACAAATAAACTTTAGGTTCGCTGAGAGATGAAATTGGACATTGAGAGATGAAAGAAACAATGGGGAAGAAAAACCCCTAAATTCCGTAAGAATTAAACATTCAAAGGGAGGGTTGTACATTAGAGGGGAATCTTTGGGATCAGGTGTATTGGGGAGTCTGAACCTCTCAAGTACCTCAGAAATGGGGAAAGAGAGAAGGGAAATGCAGCTGGGAAATTGGGATAAAAAGGAGGCTGCACCCTCCAAAAATTGGAGACCCCATGGAAAATGCCCCATGGCCTCTCCCTTGATTGGAATAAAGTTCCAGAACTCCTCTGACTCCTTTCTGGACACAAACCTCTGGTGTTTGTGGATGAATTTTCCTAACAGACACAATAAACTGCATTCTAAAGAGCCCCCTGGAGTCCCACATCCCTCATTCTTCCAGGAGCAGGGGTGGGGATGTTTCAGCCCAATCAAATCTGCAGAGGGAGCCCAAGAAGCTGCAGAGGAGATTTTGGAGCTGCATCCTGGCGCCTTTCCAGCTCACCGGGCACAGAAGTCGCTGCCCCCGGGGCCCGGAGCACAATCAGGTCACCTCAGCTGAGCCCCAGACACGCGGCAGGGGCTGAGCTGAGCCCGGGATGTCACTTCAATAATGGAACAGCCTGGCTGGAAGTGACAAACCCGCCGTAAGTGACCCTGCCTGGTGACAGCTCTGTCGGGTTCAGGCCTTTTCTGACCCAGAGATGGGGCAGCTGAGAGGGGTTTGAAAGAACTTTTATTCTGTTTTTAGTCTCGTTTTAAAAGAAATTCGAGTGTTACAATTCACATTATCCAGTCAAAAATCAACTATTTCCTAGTGACAATATATGCTATAAATATTTCTGTATGTATAGTATATAGACATGTATAATGTATAATAGATACTATAAATATATATTAATATATACTATAAATATATTATTAAGTATATATATACTATAAATTATATATATAATATATAAAATTTTATATATTAATATATATAAATATATATTATAAATACTTATTAAATAAGTATATATATACACATATATATAAGTATATAAATATACTTATTAAATAAGTATATATATATAAGTATATAAATAAGTATATATATAAATAATATATATATAAAAATATATATAAATACTTATTAAATAAGTATATATTATAGTATTATATATACTATAAATATATATTAATTATATATAAAATATATAATTATAGTATATATTATATAATATATACTATAAATATATATTAATATATATTATATATTATATATTATATTATATATATATTTATAGTATATATTACTATATAGTTAAGAAATATTTATAATATATACTATATAGTTAAGAAATATTTATAGTATATTACTATAATATATACTATATTTCTTAACTATCAATTTTTACCACACCATACTACAAACTACCTTAAAACTCATAATCTATAATTACCCTTCATAAATCCTAACACAATAAATCTTTTATAATTCCATTTCTCCAAAATATCAAGTCTTTTTTACAAGACCATCCTTTAAAACTTGTTTCTAATTCAATTTCTCTCTCAACAACATCTATCCTGTTCCAGAACATTTCTAAACTCAACGTTTACACACAAATACACACTGTGTCAACCTTCTGTCAGGTTTTAAGAATTATTTACAAATCCATTCCCCATGTTAGCTCCACCAGGTGTGGGTTCAGCCCTGTCCTGTTCCCTCCTGCAGCTCTGCTCCCATCAGGCATTAATTTATTGTTATTTTTGGGGGTTTCTGGGGTTTTTCTTGCTGTTATTTTTCCTTTTGCCCCCCAGGTCCTGCATTTAACCAGAGAGCAGAAACTGGAGAATCAAAAATGAGCATTGAGGAGCTCCTCACAATTTCCTCATGCCACCAAGTGCAGCAGCACTCCCAGGTTGTCTCTGACCCCTCTCAATTCCATGAGCACAAAGGCCTCTCCCATCCCAGCTCCTTCCTCCTGTGCCTCAATCCTGCCCTCACAAAAATCCAGTTTTTCCCCAGAATCCCAGCATGGCTTGGTTGGAAGGAGCTCAAGAATTATCCAACCATGGAAAGGGCCACCTTGCACAGAGCAGGGTGCTCAGAGCTCCTTCCTTTCCCTCAGAAACAGAGACTGGAGGATCAAAACTGAGCATTTCAGGAGCTCCTCACAATTTCCTCATGCCACCAAGTGCAGCATCACTCCCAGGGTGTCTTTGACCCCTCACAACTCCAAGGGCACAAAGGTCTCTCCCATCCCAGCTCCTTCCTCCTGTGCCTCAATCCTGCCCTCACAAAAATCCAGTTTTTCCACAGAATCCCAGCATGGTTTGGTTGGAAGGAGCTCAAGGATTATCCAACCATGGAAAAGGCCACCTTCCACCAGAGCAGGGTGCTCAGAGCTCCTTCTTTTCCCTCAGAAGCAGAGACTGGAGGATCAAAAATGAGCATTGAGGAGCTCCCCACACCCAGGTTGTCTCTGACCCCTCACAACTCCAAGGGCACAAAGGTCTCTCCCATCCCAGCTCCTTCCTCCTGTGCCTCAATCCTGTTCCTACAAAAATCCAGTTTTTCCCCAGAATCCCAGCATGGTTTGGTTGGAAGGAGCTCAAGGATTATCCACCATGGAAAAGGCCACCTTGCACCAGAGCAGGGTGCTCAGAACTCCTTCCCTCCCTTCAGAAGGACAGCTTGGTGCTGATTTACACAAAAAAAAAATAAAAGACAGCAACAGAAGAGATTATCTGGGTTCACTGAGAGGAATTTTTATGAGGGAGCAAAGCCTGGGTAATGATGATGTTGAAGGAGCAGCCTTTTGCTCCAAATGGTCCCCCTGGTAATTCCTGCAGTGTCTCCACAAGTTTAATACACAGGATTATTGCAGGGAAGTCTCTCAGAAGGAAGCAGATCCTTAACTTGCTTTGACATTGTCATTTTACACTGCATTATTCCACAGGAGACCTGCAAAGCAATAAATCCTTCCTCTGCCAGGATGTGGGAGCCCTGCGAGAGGTGCCAGCAACAAATTGTTCAGCTAAATTCTCATTTCTGCCCCGAATTCCACCTTGTCCTCAATGACTCTTCAAGAAAAAAAAAAAATAAAAAAATTAAAAAAAAGGAGTCACCTGCTTAAAGCCTACAGGAAGCTCTGAGATTTCATTCCCTGATAAACTCATGCTGGAGCTTTAATTTAACAGCAGCAGGGACAAGAAAGGTGCTTTTCAGTAACTTCCACTCCATGAAACTATCAGAGGAATAAAACTTTGGTTTTTTCCCCTTTTACTCCTTTCCAAACTCATCCTTTCCAACCCAGCTTTGGCTCTTCCTGCCAAGAAAGAAACTGTGAAAAGGTGTTTGCAATATCCTATTTATTTAGGGAGCTACTGAATAACTCCAGCAGGAGAGCATAAAACAGCCCTGGCCTCATCATTTTGGGTGAATTCTTCAGAAAAATCCATTTCCAATGCGTTTGCTATTGAGAGAATTGCTGGAATTCACCACAAGTGAATAAATTGTTGTTTCTGAGGATCAAGTGGCACCTTCACAGGAGCAAAGTGAGTCCATCCAAACATTCCAGCACCCACCCAGCAGCAAATCCTTCGGAGATTCCCTGGCTGAGAGCTCTCAGGAAAGGGGAAAAAATTCATTTTAAATTCCACCTGCCCCTGTGCTCCCACCTTCAGCCAGCCAGGAATTCCCAGGGGGGTTTATAAGAGATCCCAGGGGGGTTTATAAGAGATCCCAGGAGGGTTTATCAAGTTCTCAGGTGGATTTATCAAGTTCCCAGGGAGGGTTTTTCAAAGTTCTCAGGTGGATTTATAAAGTTCCCAGTGCTGTTTGTTTCCTCCTTAGAAAAAGATGCCTGATGCACTCAGGCCATTACAAAATGTTCATTAAAATCTCCACACTGTGCACAATTCCTATTTCACACCCCAGACAGGGCACAGCCTGCCAAATCCCAAAAAGCCCTTCCACCTGCCATTGGTAAAACATGGGAAGGAGGCAGAGAATCAGCCAAGGTCACACAGATGGATTGGAGCAAACTGTGGAGTCCAGAAAACCCCATAAATCTGAGGGGTGATTTCACCTCCAGAATGCTCCACAAATCCTGGGGAAGCACCTGAAACTCTGTGCTCCACCCAAAGCTGGGAGCAGGGGTTGGAATTTGTTCATTCAGGCAGTTTCACCCTGTCTGCTTGGTATCAATGGCTTCAGCTGCTGGAGCTGGACACAGGAGGAGCAGAGACTTCACTGGCACAAATCCCAGGGCAGCCTCTGCCAGGAACAGCTGCTCTCTGTCTGGGAGGACCAGAGCCATTCTTCTTCACAAAGTCTTCCAGAAGCAGCAAGGAAGGACTCAGAGCTGAGTGCCAGGAGCTGGGGACAAACCCAGCATGGCCAGGGGCATCAGCAGAGGGGTTTGAGGAGGAGCATCCTGGGGTTGAGGTGATCATAGGGAGAGTGGGACAAATCCAGCGTGGCCAGGGACACCAGGAAAGGGGTTTGGAGAGGAGCATCCTGGGGCTGGGGTGGTCTTAGGGAGAGTAGGACAAACCCAGCACAGTCAGGGACACCAGGAACACCAAGAAAGGTCCCTGGTGGGGAGCATCTTGGGGTGGGATGGTCACAGGGAGAAGGGGACAAACCCAGCATGGCCAGGGACACCAGGAGAGGGGTTTGAGGAGGAGCATCCTGGGGTTGAGGTGGTCATAGGGAGAGTGGGATAAATCCAGTATGGCCAGGGACACCAGGAGAGGGGTTAGAGAGGAGCATCTTGGGGCTGATGGATCCTAGGGAGAATGGGAAAAATCCAGCATGACCAGGAACACCAGGAAAGGTCCCTTGGGAGGAGCATCCTGGGCTGGGATGGTCACAGGGAGAAGGGGACAAGCCCAGCATGGCCAGGGACACCAGAAAGGGCCTAGGGGAGGAGCATCCTGGGGTTGGGGTGGTCTTAGACAAATCCAGCACAGTCAGGGACACCAGGAACACCAGGAGAGGGGTTTGGGGAGCATCCTGGGGTTGAGGTGTCCCACAGAACGGGAAAAACCCAGCACAGCCAGGAACACCAGAAAGGGCCTTGGGAAGGAACATCCTGGGGCTGATGGATCCTGAGGAGAATGGAACAAATCCAGCATGGCCAGGGACACCAGGAGAGGACCTTGGGGAGGAGCATCCTGGGCTGGGATGGTCACAGGGAGAACGTGGCTCTGTCTGTGCCTCTCTGCTGGACAGACAGACACAGACCACCAACAGAACCTTCTGGAAACTGCCTGAGCACAACCAACCACTGGTGACAGGCAGGACAACCTGGGGCAAGGCAAGGACTGAAACCTCCACCAGCTGCTGCCACACTCCCACTCCTCATCCCTTCCTTATCCCTTCCTCATTCCTTCCTTATTCCTCCCTTATTCCCACTCCTCATCTGCTGCTTCTTCCAGGGCACTCCTGGGACACAGCACAGGCTGCCCCATCCCTGGGGGTGTCCCAGGCCAGCCTGGACAGGATTTGGAGCAACCTGGGATAGTGGAAGATGTCCCTGCCCATGGCAGGGGAGGGGATGAGAAGAATTTTAAGTTCCCTCCAAACCCAAACCATTCCAGGATTCTCTGATTCTGTGAAAGGCTGAGAGTTTTGCAGGATCTGTGTCAAGGCTGCCTTATGTCTGAATTAATTACATCATCCTTAATGAGAATTGAACATTATTAACTCTGAACAGCCCTGACTGCCCCAGAGCTCTTCAGTGGGATCCCAGAGGGAAACCAGTGCTCCCAGGGATGTGGGGAGAAAAGGGCTGGATGGAACCCCAGACACAGTGCTGGGTGCTGCTGTGGCTCCAGAAAAGCACCAGGATCTCCTCCAGGGCAGGAAAATGTGGGATCAGCTGAGAATTCCAAACTCCTGCAGTGCCTGCAGCACTTTCTCCTGGCTGGGAGCTGCTTGTGGCACCTCAGGGACAAGAGCCAGCAGCAGAGCTGGCCACCAGCTCCTCTGAGCACTGCACAGCCCTCACAGCTCATGGAAATGCCCCTTTTCAGCCATGGAAATGCCCCTTTTCAGCCATGGAAATGCTCCTTTTCAGCCATGGAAATGTTCCTTTTCAGCCAACAGGTGAGATTTCCCTGGATCACAGCAAAATCAGCTCCCACAGAGACCCCACAACATCCAACAGCAATGGGGGGAGCACAGGAAGGGTTTCGTTTATTCCAGGAGGGTTTCATTTATTCCAGGAGGGTTTCATTTATCCAGGAATCACCTCCAGACATCCCCCAGGAGCTCTCCCAGTGCCTGCATTCCCCAGAACACACCCCAGCCTCTCCAGGCAGAGATTTTCCCACATCCCAAACCCCTCAGTGTCCATTTCCAGCCCTCCCACACAGGTCCTCATGTCCTCATTTCCCCAGGTACCAAATCAGACAAAACCAGCCGGGATTTACAGGTTTGGTTTCATTCCAAGGGTAATTTCTGTGTTTTTTCTAAAATCTACATCTCCAAGGATTTCATCTGTACTCCTGAAAGCAGCTGATGATCACACAAAGTGTTCATTTTACAGGAGATCCTGCTCTGCCCTTGGAATTCCTTGGAACAAATCCACCCTGATCCAAACCTGGTCTTTCTCCTCCAGTCAGTTTTTCTTTAGTTCAAATAAAAATGGTTATTTTATGGAGCCCTGGACAACAGCAGGTGAAAGTACTGCAGAGAGGGCAGCTATAAAAAAACATTGTTAATATTTGAAGGACAATCAACACCAAAAAAATGGAAAAAAAAAACCCCCAATTGTTCCAGCTGTCCATCAAACTGTGAGCAGCATCCTGTACCTGTGGGTACAGATCACCCTTCATTATGACAACTCCATCAAAGAGCACTCGAGTCATTTCATATTTGCTGTGTCACAGTTACATTATCAACAAGTACGAGCAGAAATGGATTTTTACAGCCAGGAGATTAAATTACACACCCTCCCCTGGCTGCCTCTCTCATGAAAATGCCCGTTACAAACAGCAGGTGACTTAGAACACAAATCACACAAATCAAGGCGGTGTTTGGTCTGCTCTGTTGACAAATATTATCCAAATATCAACCCCAAACCTCAACAGAGAGAGGTCACCTCTCTATCAAGGCAAAGCAGACAGAAATTCCCCCTGAACACAGCTGCTCTCAGGAAATATTCCCAGGATCAGCCCTCCTGAACCTTTGTTATCTCACCTGCCCACATCTTATCTGGGGACTCAGCACGCCCACATTTCCCTGCAGGGTTTCCAGTCACTCCTCCCAAATCAGCTCCTTATCAGCTCCAGCATCCCCTGCCCTCGCTCACGGGTGGCTCTGCTGTCCTTTGTGTCCCTCCCTGCTCTGGGGGTGCCACCAGAGCCAGCTCCACCTGAGGAGAGCTCAGGACAAAGCAGAGGGACGATGGTGACAAGGCCCAGGTGATGGGAGGGCACTTCAGCTCATCAGGAGTTCCACATGCCCAGCCCAGAGAGGGAACAGGGACAGCCACGAGCCATCTGTGGCCTGGCAAGGTGATGGCCTTGGTGACACCATCAGAGAATGTGGCAAAATGATTTCCTTGTGAAGGAACCACAGAGAGAGCTCTGGGACAGCTTCACCTGGGGATCAGCCTCATAAATTCATTTTGGGGGATGAATCCCAGAGTGGGGCAGGGTTAAGGGACCACAGAGGCTCAGCTGGTGCCACCTCAGGGCCCAGCAGTGTGTGCAGAGGGCTCTGGAATGTCCCCAGGGAGGACATTTGGGGGGGCAGACAGCCAGGGGGACACAGGGACAGCCAGGGATGGACAGGAACACTCAGAGACACACAGGGATCCAACAGGGTCATCCAGGGACATAGAGGGACACATGGGGACACTCAGGGACTCCCAGAGACATCCAGGGACACACAGTGACCCAACAGGATCAGATGGGGACACCCAGGGTCACCCAGGACTGAGGGTCCCTCTCAGCATCTCCTCAGCCCCAGCTCTCTCAGCCTTTCCAGCTCCAGGCCCTCCCTGAGTTCCACAGCTCTCCAGGAGCTCCTGGCCCTGCTGTCCCAAGGACCCCAGAGCTGGACAAGCTCCCCAGATGTCCCTCTAGGGCTGACAATTTGTATTTTTAATTCTCACTGAAGACAACAACCTAGAGCCCAGCTGATCCCACACTCCTGCCTTCGCTCCTTCCACAGAGGACAAAAACCCCAGAAATGCTCTTGGCTTCCTTCTCCCAGAGGCCCTGGGGTGGAAAATAACAATAAAAATACGCCTGCAGAGCTTTCAGCCTCAAAGCCTGATTTTCCAGGCGCTCTCCTGCAGCTCCTCTGTAATGGCATTTTTTATGGCCAGGCCAAAGGAACCTAATCTTGCAATTATTCCATTTAATGCCATGTAATGGCTGGGCAGCTTCCTGGGATATGGGAAAGGAGAAGTGTGCTATAATTGCATTAAAGTGGGAAACAGGAGTAACTACTCCCACTAAAAAGGATGAGGAATAAAAGGCAACATGGTGTGAATTGTAGAGAAAGGAAGGGGTTTATGACAAGCAGCCCAAGGTCTGGCAGCTTTTGAGAGGCACCATTCCCCTCCTGTCCCTTTCACTTCCCACCAGGACAATAAAGGAGGAAAAGGAGAGAGCTGGGAGCATAAAATCCACAGGGTTTGCAAAGGGAATAAATTGGATTTGAGGACAGAGTGAGCAGGTCAAGGGCAAGGCACCTCCAGGAGATTCTCCTGGTGCACTGCAGCGTTCCCAGGAGAACCTGGCAGCACCAGGTCCTAAAGATGGGGAACAGCTGCTGAGCAGCCCCAATTCCCAGGACAGACACCTCCCTGATCCCTGACTTCACAGCATGAAAATAGAGACTGGAGAAATTAAAAAAAAAAAAAAAAGAATAAATATTGTCATTTGAAAAGCCACCAGGGCGACCCTCAGCAGTGCAGGAGGGATGGATGGCAGCAAGGGATGAATCCCTGAGGGGAAGGACTCCTCACTCCAGCTTGCAAAAGCCAAAAGTCAAGTGTCCCAGCCTCTGGAATTCAGGCCTAATGAGGATTCAAGGAATTCTCAAGGAATGGAGTGAAAAGATTTGACCTTAACAGAGGAACAAAACAAAAGGGGGAAGGACGTGTCCTGTGTGTTCCACATTTTCCAACCCATTCCATGATTCCATGGGTCTACTCCCCTTTGCTTTGCATGAGTAAAAACCACAAAAACACACCCCAAAACACACCACAAATCACACCACAAAACACCATAAAACCCAAAACCAGCTGAGGCACCAAGACTGGGCTGAAGGGAACCACCTGAGCTACACAGGGACCTGTTGGGATTCAAACAGAGCTTCTGAGCTCAGCTCTACACACCTGAGAGCACCTGTACCTGTAATAAATGCAAAAATTCACCCAAATATCACCAGATTATAAAATACAGGATTTTCTATTCACCTTGGGACTTTTAAGGCCCCATCCCCGTGCTGAGACCTTTTCCTGCCACCCCAAATCAGAGGGAAGAGTCCAAGACATGAAGCTTTTAAAAGCTGAATTCACCTGCGTAATTACGAGAACCAACCACAAAAATGCTGAACCTTTTCTTCTGCTCCTGCAGGAATGGGAATCTTCCAGACATTTCAGCTTCTCCCTCCATCAGACTCCACACAGATCCTCCACACCTTCACACGTCTGATCCTTTCAGCTCAGCTCTCAAATGTCAACATTCATTTACCTCCTAATTAACATCATTACGAGCTGTGACATTTTTCTCATCTTCCCCCTTAGTTTTTTTGGGTTGTTTTTTTTTGGTTTTTTTTTTGGTGTGTCCTGATGGTTTCTGTCAAGAGGCTGTTTTCACTCCCGGCTTTTTTAAAAGTAACAGTAAAAACTTGTTATTTCCAATGAGGAGCTGCTGTGTATTCCAAGGATTGCTCCTGACAAGGAGGGGCTGGGAGCGCTGCTGGGAGCGCTCTGGCAACAGCTTCACCTCAACTTTAATTGCAATTCATGGAGAGTCTTCTCCTCCTGTTAATTTTCCTGCCTTGCCTTTGACGTTATTCCTCCTGGCATGGAATTTTTCACCCACCTCAGCAAACTGGAGCCAATTCCATCCCTTCATCAACACTCATTACCTAATAGGGCAGGCAGAGCAGTGACCAAGGGGTTTCTGGGCATTTTGGTGGCATTTTGTGGGTTTTTTTGTGGGTTTTTTTTCCCATTTTGCCTCTTTGGATACAATATTATCTGCTAAATACAAGCTTTGCAAATTCTGCTTTTCACTGCATATCCAAACAGGTCCACAACCAAGATTTATATTCTGCCAGGACTGGTGGCAAAATCTCTCCTTCCTGATGAGGTCTGGGTGGTCTCAGGACACATCTGGACCCTCTGCCCTGATGAGATCAGGGCACTGAGAAGGTCCCAGCACAGCCACAGGCCTTGCTCAGCTTCAGGCAGGAAAATGGACACAAATCCCCCTGAATCACCAATTCCAGGATGTCTTTATGTGTATTCCCATGATTAAACAAATACCTGGAGCAGCCACAGGAAAAGCTCTGCAGGGTCTGAACGTGTCCAAAGCCTGTTTTTCCTGGGCTCTGCTCCCCACAAATGATTTGTCCTTAACAATCACTGTTCCATGTGAAAATCCTCCAATAAAAGAGGAAGCTGGAGCAATAAAGGTGCTTTATTCTGCTCTTTTTGGTGCAGACACCCCGTAAAAGTGGTGGAGGGTTAAACCCAGCCCCGTGTTGGAGAAAGGATGGATGGATGTGTCCCACCCCAGCAGTGCCCTGTGTTTATTCCAGCACTTCCAGCCCAGATTTCCCTGGACCTAAATGACCTATTTTGATGGAGTATGTAGGTAATCCAGGGACATGAGCAAACATTGCACTGAATTCAGATAAATGGCCTCGATTCAAAGTGAATTTTATAAATGACCCAGCCCAAGTGGGACAGCTCTGCCTTTATGTGCATTTTAACACAATGCACCCCTCAAGGCAATTGGGCTGAACAGCATCAATTCCACATTTAAATATAATTCCTGGGGAGGATCTGGAAAGAACACAGGAAAAAAAAAAAAGGCTAAATAAACCAAATCAAGGAAAGAGCAAAAGAGTTTTATTTGTAGCTCCTGAACTGTGGGAACTGGGGAGGCTGGAAAGTCTCTTAGGCTGAATTATTGAGATAATAAAGCACCTGCTGAAGGGACCTGTGACTGCTGGAATGAAATTATTTCACTGCCCCAGAATAATCACCAGGGCAGGTTCTCTTTGGAGAGCAAAGGAAACAAGGGAAGGAAGAGATAAATGGAATGCAAATCACCCTCTCCACTCAAAGGGAAAGCAGGGACATGAAAGGAACGAGGCTGGTGGGACAAACTGAGTTTATTTACCAGGCTGAGGCCACTGGAAAACAACAGGAGTAAACACAGCAGGAGGAGAGGGAAGCCAGTTCTGTCCAGGCTCGATTTTGCCATGAGCCTGACAAGTCCTTGGCCCCTCTCTGCCAGGATTAACCAGCCCAGCAATCACACAAGTCCTAATTGTGCTGGAATTACACAATTCCAGAGTTATCCATGTGTAACTCCGGGATGACTCCCTACTTCCAAGGCTTCTCCTCCCCCATCTTCACCTTTCAGAGAGACAAGTTCCACAGAACAGGGGCTGTTTCATAATTTAGTACTTATGCAATCGGCTACATATGAATATTTAACACTACTGGGAACTTCAATAAATCACCTTGTACTCAGAATGAGTGGTCAAAATTTCAATTTGTTTTATTCATAGTCCTGTCGTCAGTCACAAGAATTCTGACAGGGACAGCCAAGCTCACCTCTGCCTGGGAACAACTGATTTCACCTTTTGGAAACAACCAAACAAACCACTGGGAATTTCTTTTCTTCCCAGACAAACCTGCAGAACGTTATTGCATTCCCATCTGCTAAAGCGTAATTAATGAAGGCTTTTAAACCCACAGAACCTTTCAAATTAATGAAAAGTCCACCCAAATAAATTAGCCATGGAGTCCAAGGGCTGTGGATTTAAATAACAGTGGTTCTCCTGACAGGAACCAAGGAACAGCTGTCACAGACAATTATTTTTAGGGCTGCTACTAAACCATTTTCCCATTATCAGCTGCCACCTCGCAGCGGCAAACGGCGGCTCCGCATTTTATCATGACAAAAAAATCCGAGGGCTCCACTTCCCTCCTTGGGTGTTACAAGTTTGTAAAACACTGGGTGAGAAACGGAGCCAAAATCCTGGTGCTGGAGTAGGGGGGTTGTGGGTGAAGGGATGTGATGTCACCACTATGGCCATGGCATCACCACCATCACTGTGACATCATCACAGCTATGACATCACCACATCCCTCCAGCCAGCAGGGGAACAGGAAGAGGATGTGGCTCCTTCTGGTAGGCTTGGGAGACCTCGTGTCAGCACAGCAGTGATGACACCATGGCACATCCCAAAATTCTGTCCCTGGAGCATTCCCAATTCCACCAGACTGCTCCATCACCATGGCACATCCCAAAATTCCGTCCATGGAGCGTTCCCAATTCCACCAGACTGCTCCATCACCATGGCTGTGACATCACCATGATTATGACATTGCCACATCCCTCCAGCCCAAAGGGTTACAGGGACCAGGCCCGGCTCCCTCTGGGGACCCCATGTCACCATGGCACATCCCAAAATTCCATCCATGGAACACTCCCAACTCATCCAAGATCTGCTCGGCCCCCATGGCGATGACCTCAGCACCTCCCTCCAGCCCACACAGTCACAGAGACCAGGCCTGGCCCGTCCTGCTCAGTTTTGGGACCCTCGTGTCCGCGCTGCACAGTGATGTCACCCAAAATGCCATCCATGGAACACTCCTGACTCACCCAAGATCTGCTCTGCCATCATGGCAATGACATCAGCACCCCCCTCCAACCCTTACAGTTACAGGGACCAGGCCTGGCCTGTCCTGCTCGGCTTTGGAACCCTCGTGTCCCAAAGGCCCAGTCATGTCACCCAAAATGTCATCCATAGAACATTCTCAACTCATCCAAGATCTGCTCTGTCACTGTGACGATGACATCAGCACCCCCCTCCTGCCCACACAGTCACAGGGACCAGGCCCGGCCTGTCCTGCTCAGCTTTGTGACCCTCGTGTCCCCAGGGCCCAGCTCCATCACCACAGCCCACCCCAACATTCCACCCACAGAAGCTTTCCCACATCAACCCAAACCCATTCCAGCACGCCAACTATGACATCAGCACGCCCTCCAGCCAATAGCATTGCAAGGAGCCGGCCCGGCCCATCCCGATTGGCCGCTGGCTGTTGATGTCACAGCGCCGCGGTGACGCTGAGGCCTGCTGTGGGCCTGCTGTGTGTCAGTGTGCTCTGGCAGCCGTGCTGAGGGGCAGCACAGCCTGGCGCTCCTCACAGCGTCCCCGCAGAGGAGCTCCAGGCAGCAGCAGCAGCAGGAGCAGGAGCGGCCCAGCCTGGCCGGCCCCGCGCGGCCATGGCCAGGCCGGTGCGCCCGGGCCGGCGGCCCAGCACCACCATGCTCTTCCGCATCACCATCCAAAGGCCCGGCCGCATGCTCCGGAGGAGATCCTTGAGGGCACGCTCCAGGTTCCGGGCCAGGAGGGGACGGCGCTACGCCAAGAGCGTCCGCTTCACGTCGTCCGGGCGCGCGCTGCCACCCTTCTTCCTCTTCATGGAGAGGCACCGCCGGCGGCTCCAGAGGCTCTACCCCAACATGACCGTGGTGCAGACGGCCAAGAGGCTGGGCAGGATGTGGCGCAGGCTGCCCGAAGAGGACAAGGAGATGTACAAGGAGGCGGCCGAGCGCCTCAAGGGCAGGAGGATCAGCAGGAGGATCCGCCGCAGCTCCAGGAGCCGGAGCAGGCCGAGGATGTCCAGCCGGAGGAGGGCCATGAAGAACCTCATGGTCTCCTTCACCACCAAGGCGGCCAACCTGCGGAATTTCCTCCTGTCCTACCTGTGACTGCAGTTCCTGCCTGTGACTGCGGTTCCTACCTGCAATGGCAGTCCCTACCTGAGATGGCTCTTCCTGCTTGAGATTGCAGTTCCTTGGAAAGTCCCAATAAAATTCCGAGTTGTTATTGCAGCAAACCCTGGCCCACTGTGGTGTCTTTGGGCAGGACAGGAACTTGAGTTTAGTGGAGCTGGTGCTGTTGTGGGTGGCTCACAATGGATGCTCCTGCACATCCACAAGGAGAACAGAGATCACTTCTCCAAACCAGGAGTTAAAATAGGCTCCTTCTGCAAAGGAGGGATTTTGGTCCTCCAACAGCAGGTCCTGAAGCTGGGGAGGAGGCACAGTGAATGCAGATGGGGAAGCAGGAGAGTGCAGGAACATAGAAACATGACTTTTCCCAGGAAAAAGCCTTGGGAAGGTGCACAAACTCAGAACCCAAACCTACACAGCTACCTGACCCTGCTGGAGGAGCCTCAGAGAGGTTTCTGCTCTTGACCACAGCCTTTGTCCAGGTTCCTTTAGGGATCGTCACAGCCCGTTCCCATGCAAGGTCACATCCCAGAGTTCCAGGTCAATGCCACATTTTCCCCAAGCTCCAAAAGTCTCCAGAAAACAACTCCAGAGGAGTTCCTGTCCCTCATTCCACACAACTCCTGAGCTGTTCCTGTCCCTTACTCCACCAAACTCCCAAGGAGTTCCTGTCCCATATTCCACAAACTCCTGAGGAGTTCCAGTCCCTCATTCCACACAACTCCCAAGGCATTCCTGTCCCATATTCCACAAACACCTGAGGAGTTCCAGTCCCTCATTCCACACAACTCCCAAGGAGTTCCTGTCCCTTATTCCACACAGCTCCTGAGGTGTTCCTGTCCTTTATTCCACACAACTCCTGAGTTGTTTCTGTCCCTTATTCCACACACAGGATTTTGTCAGATCTCTGCACACCTGTACCACCAGGACACAAAGCCCATGGCCAACAGTTCTCCCTGCTGGGAGACCTAAAACCCAGGGATATGGCCCTAGGATACAGGTACAAAATCTGGAGATATTAAGGGAAAACTGCAAGGCTGCCATGAGCTGGTAGCAGAGTGTTGAAGTGAGCAGGGACAAGAAATTTCACTTTAATGGTTCTCCTGCCTGCACGGCCGCTGAGAGCCTGACAGGATCCATCAATTAAAATCTATTCCCAGCTGCAGCAGCCGTGGCTCCAGCAGAAGGAGCAGCTATTTTTGGCACGTTACAAATATGAAGTGGTCAGAAAGGCCCCAGATATCACCCAGCCAATTACGCTTTCCACGGAATCTTTGCGTTCTCCCATCCCTCAGCCTGCAAGCTCCATAAACAAGTGGCACTCAGGCAAAATCAGGCCCAGGGAAGTTGGAACATGGGTTCCACTCAATTGAACCCATTACACAGGACTGGTCGTGAGAAATGGCTCCAAATTCCTGCAGCTTCGGCCTGAAAATATCCCTTTTTTTACAAGGATACCCCAATAAACTCCAAATCTGGCCATTGCCACCAATTTCTTCAGCTGAAACGCCACCTAAGAGGCTGAGGGACAACTCTGTCAGCTCTGAACACACAATAAAATTCCAGTTATCTGCAGCAGGAAATCTTGTAGTGACAGGAAAACAGGAAGGGATGGGAAACAGTGCGCTGGAAATTGGTCGTTATCCACCTGGATGTGTTTCCCACTAATGGTGTGGAGACTGGAGATGGAAATAACTGTGAGAGCAAAGCATTAACAAGGAGAAATAACAATTTGGGAGATGCCTTCCAGCAGCAGAGAGGAAACAATGATCCTGGAAGAGCTGCAGGCAGCTGATGGAGGAGGGGGGTAAGTGATAAATATGGATATTATGGGGGGAATGTATCTCGGGGGCCTGGGGAGGGTTCCTTCCTCTGCTTTCACACTGTAGTTAAAACCTGCAATAAACCAACTGCACAAAATGGTTTCTCTCAGTATTGGCACAATTTTGGCTCGTTGGGAGCCTCGGCACCTTTTTCATGTGCTCAGAACCAACGTTAATGGCATTGTTACAGACCCAGGAATGTCACTTTTATCATAATGCTGCCTGCGTTGTCACTGCTCCGGGAAAAATGAATTTAAAACACCTTGGAAATTGCCTGGACAACCTTCCCTCCAGGCCAGCTACACAGAACCACCTGAGAGCTGTCCAGGATGGCATTTGCTGTCCCTGTCCTTGGGATTTGCTGTCCCTGCCCTCTGCATGTGGGGATTTCAAAGGGGACGAGTTTCAGAGCAGAAGGGAAAAGCCAGGAGTGACAGATCTTTATCCAAAGCCCTCAAAAATCCACTTCCCTCTGCCTGACCAGGGGCACAAACACACACCTGCCACCACAGGTGCAAGACACACATTTGGGACTTCAAAATTTGGGTAAACAACCCAGAATTTTCTGTACTCTCCTGCACCCAAACGAAAAAATCCAATTACTGAGCACAAAACCACCAAGACGTGGCTGCTGCACTCGTGGTCCCATTGAGAACACGAGAGCTGTGCCTCTGCAGAGATCTCCTCTTGTTCTGAGGGAACAATGGCACTTCAGCCCCCCTCCTTCAGCCAGCTCCACTCTCCTCATGCCAGCAATTTTCCTTCTTGTGTGCACGAGATGCTCTTGGTGTGGCAGCATCAGCGCTGGAGAACTCGTGAACAGCACATTTATTTAAGAAATTTCTCTGCACTGATGCTCCCACACATGGCCTTGTCTGTGTTCATGGATACACCAGCAGTATCTCAGAGCTTGGCACCAAAACAAAATCCCCAAACTAAGCCCTGCAATTCTTTCTGGAGGCTGCAGTGAGGATCTGAGCCTTTGAGGGAGCAGCTTTGGGGTCAAGTTTGTGTTAGTGTCCCCAGAGGGTGATGAGAGTCACCCAGTGATTCCCAACAACAATGTTAGGAAAATCCATCCACAAACACCAGAGGTTTGTGGCCAAAAAGGAGACAGAGGAGTCCTGGAACTTTACTCCAATCAAGGCAGAGGCCATGGGACATCTCACATTTTTGGAGGATGCAGCCTCCTTTGTATTCCAATTTCCCAGCTGCATTTCCCTTCTCTCTTTGCCCATTTCTGAGGTACTTGAGAGGTTCAGACTCCCCAGAACACCTGATCCCAAAGATTCCTCCTCTAATCTATAACCCTCCCTTTCAATTTTTAATTCTTATGGAATTTAGGGGCTTTCCCCCATTTCTGAGGTACTTGGGAGGTTCAGACTTCCCAGAATGCCTGATCCCAGAGATTCCCCTCTAATGTACAACCCTCCCTTTGAATTTTTAATTCTTACAGAATTTAGGGGTTTTTCTTCCCTATTGTTTCTTTCATCTCTCAATGTCCAATTTCTCAGCAAACCTAAAGTTGAATTGTAAAATCAAATCTCTTTTTCCATTCACCAATCAGTGGAATCCTCCCCATTGTTTCTTTTATCTTTTATCTCCCAGCAGCCCCACAGCTTGTCTGGAAAGACAAATCCACCATTCCTCTCAGCAAGAAGGGATTGGAAGGGGACCCTCTTCTCTCTCCTCTCCCAAAAAATGAAGGGTTTTGGGACCAATCCACAGCAGCCAAACCTGGCAGAAGCTTCCCTAAACCCCCACTTAGGAACAGATTAATTCTGGATGACTGCGAGGCCTTGCAGGCTCCTCGTCACGCGTTAACTGAGATGTTACAACTTCAACACCCTTTGAAAAATCAGAGCCTGGAAGAGTTCTCTGCTCATTAACTGCCTGCCAAAGGATCCTCCTGCTCTCAAGAATCAATAACCTGCTTCTGTTCACAGCTTGATTTTAATGGCACCAAAAAGCCACGAGAGCTCAGAGCCACCAGGACCGCAGCGAGGGGAACAACAGCTCAGCTCTTTGAAGCCCATCTTGCAGGCAGGAGAGCACAGATTGAACATCCCCGAGCTCATCCCCATCTGCACAGCGTGCTGCAGAGGCAGCACACCCTGCCCCCCTTGTTAGCTTTGATTTACATCACAGATCACCACAGGAACGAGCTCCTTCCACACCCGGCACGGCCCAGCCCACGCCAGGGATGCTCCCAACGTGATTTTCCACCTCTCCCACTCCCAGGGGCAGCACAGATGATGCTCCCAACGTGATTTTCCAGCTCTCCCACTCCCAGGGGCAGCACAGATGATGCTCCCAATGTGATTTCCCAGCTCTCCCACTCCCAGGGGCAGCACAGATGATGCTTCCTGCCCTGCAGTCCTTGGGGACAGGGAATCCCCAGCCCCAGTTTGAGATGAGCTCATGGAGCAGGTTTTCCAAAGTGTGCCACCCCCATGAATTCCAAACCCATCTGTTTCTTTTCGTTTCCCCCTCCCAAAAAAAGCAGCAGCTGAGTTCTCAGAAGTGCAATTGGAGCAGCAGCTTGACAGACCCAGTTTTGGCTCTCCCAGAATTCATCATTTACACTGATAAAATACGGGCTGGCTCGTGAACTTCCTCATTCCACTTAAAGCCACAACATTCCAGTTCCATCAGGCAGGGGTGGGAACTGCAGCTCTCATGGGGAGGGTGGCAAACACCCCAGAATGTGGCAAACACCCCAGAATGTGTCAAATACCACAGAATCTGTCAAATACCCCACGTTAAGAATACTCACATTATGATTGTGTGTGGAATTAAATTATCTTTAAGACCCCTTCAAACCCAAACCATTCTAGAGTTAAAAAAGATTCATTTATTTTCTATGTGAAAAATAAATCTGTCATGAGATAACCCCAAAAGAGACCCCAACCACCAGGTAAAATGGGATGAATTATGTTTAAGAAATTGCTTGATTTGACAAAGTTCATCTTCTATCCCTTTCCCACCAGCTGGGTGTGACTGAGATGGGGATGGCAAAGCTGGCATCTCAAAACTGGTGATGAATGGATTTGGATGATCCACCAGGGGGGTGAAGATGTGATTCCTCTTCTGGGCACTATGGAATCATGGAATATTCTGGAAGGAGCACACAGGGACCACCAAAGTCCAACTCCTGGCCCTGCACACACACCCCAGTGAAAGGAATGAGGATTTGTCTTTATAAATAAACTGTGGACCTGCTGATAAATAAAGTTGGATACAGAGAGATGAAAGAAACAATGGGAAGAACCATTAATTCCATGGGAATTCCACTGACTGACACAAGGAAAAGGAAAAAAGGGGGGTACACTTTAGAAGGGGATCTGTATTAGGTGATTTGGGAAGTTTGTGGCTCTCAAATACCTCAGCCAGTGAGGAAAGAGAAGTGAGGGAAATGCAGCTGGGAAATTGGGAAGAAAAACCCCTAAATTCTGTAAGAATTAAAAATTAAAAGGGAGGGGGGAATGTTTGGGATCAGGCGTTCTGGGAAGTCTGAAACTCTCAAGTACCTCAGAAATGGGGAAAGAGAGAAGGGAAATGCAGCTGGAAATTGGGATAAAAAGGAGGCTGCATCCTTTGAAAACTTGAGAGACCCCATGGAAAATGCCCCATGGCCTCTGCCTTGATTGGAATGAAGTTCCAGGACTCCTCTGTCTCCTTTTTGGCCACAAACCTCTGGTGTTTGTGGATGGATTTTCCTGGCACCAACACCCCCAGCCTGTGCCTGGCAGTGTGTGAAGAGAAGAACTCCCTCCCCACTCAAACCCTGCAAGGATTTTATGGCCAGGGGTGACCAAACCTGTCACAGAACATCTTTTCATGAAAATCCTTCCCTTGGGATTTTTTTCCTCCTGAGAAGCTGTGAGACCTTAGGGACAAAATGTAAACATTGATTATCTACTGCTGTGGAATGCATCAGGTAGATTTTTAATTGGCCCATCTTGGATGTTTATAATTAATGGCCAATCATGGCAGCTGGCTCGGACAGAGAGTCTGGGACAGCTGCCTTTGTTATTCATGCTGTTCTATTCTTAGCTTAGCCAGCCTTCTGAGATGAAACCTTTTCTTCTATTCTTTTAGTGTAGTTTTAACGTAATATATATCATAAAATAATAAATCAGCCTTCTGAAACATGGAGTCAGATCCTCATCTCTTCCCTCATCCCCAGACCCCTGAACACAGTCACACAAACCAGGCTGACCCCAAGCCCTGCCTGCCTCAGTCCCAGCCACACCAAACTCATCCCTCTTGGCACCAAAATAAACACCCCAAACCAAGCCCTGCAAGCCCTCCAGAGCAGCTCCAGCAAAGCCCTGGCAGGGCTGAGCATCACAACCTGAGCTGAGCAGCCTCTGGGGCTGCTCCATGAAGAGCTCTCAACACCCCAGGGCACAGATCCCAGCTGCCAAGGCAGCAGAACAAGAACTGCACAAGGGCAAAATGTCCTTTTTAAGGAGCCTCTGTGGGTGACCTTAACACAACGTGAATTCTTTCCAACTGCAGGAACTCTTGAGTGCTGCCAGTGGGTTCTGCTTTATTATTTCCTGCTTTTTAAAGCTGCTTTCTGTCTGCCCTTTGCTGCTCTGAGCTTCTCTTGCTCTCCCAGCTCCTCAGAGATCAATCTGCACCTTCTCCACTCGGCTGATGTGAGTTGTGTCACTGCTCACTTGCCTATCATTCCTTATTTCCAAAGGTCTGATCAGATAAAAAATCCTGAAACGTTCTCCAGTTGGAAATGAAGCAGAAATCTGGGAAAGGAGCAGATACTGAGGGTTTTTTTGCTGGGGGGAAAAAAGGAAATCCACTTTCACAACGTGGGGCCAGTGATGTTCTGTTCATTAATGGTGTGGGAGATGGGGCACAGCACAAACCTCTGGGAGCAGCTGAGGGACCCCATGGGCACATTCCCACCCTGGAAAAAGGGGAAAAAGGGACAATCCTGAGCAGTTCAGAGGAAATTTCACACCCTGCCCCAGGGGAGGGGAGGTTCCATGGAGCTGGCAGAGCCCTGAGCTCCTGAACCAGGCAGGACGTGCCACCAGTGCCACCAGCAGCAACCTGGGCTGCAGCCAGCCTGGAATTGTGTGCAATTCCCATGTCCTTGGAGGATCTGAGCATCTTTTCTTGGAGGATCTGAGCATCTTTCTTGCGTTTTCCCTGCTCAACTCAAACCAAGACACCTGACAAGAACCTACAAGATGAGAGCAGCCCCAAGCAGTGACAATTTTATTTGTGCTGCTGCCTTTAAATCAAACCTGGTGCTGCCTCAGAGCAGCCATCAGTGCCACCAGCAGCAACCTGGAATTCTCTGGAATTCCCATGTTCTTGGAGGATCTGAGCATCTTTTCTTGGAGGGTCTGAGCATTTTTCTTGGGAGGATCTGAGCATCTTTTCTTGGAGGATCTGAGCATCTTTTCTTGGAGGATCTGAGCATCTTTTCTTGGAGGATCTGAGCATTTTTCTTGGGAGGATCTGAGCATCTTTTTTGCATCTTCCCTGCTCAATTCAAGCCAGGGCACCTGACCAGAACCTGCAGAATGAGAGCTGCCCCAAGCAGTGACAATTTTATTTGTGCTGCTGCCTTTAAATCCAACCTGGTGCAGCCTCAGAGCAGCCAAATCCATCTCCTGATTCTGGAAATTCCCAGAATTATCCACAGTTTAGATGAACTCTCTCTCCTTTCAATCAATAAAGTGCCATTAAGAGCCTGCTCTGAGCTGGAGGTTGCTGATGTTTGAGGAGTGCAGCCCTGGCAGAGCCTGCTCCACATTTTTTCCATGGTTTGGATTAAATTTGGGTTCAATTTGGATTCAAATTTGGGTTTTGCTGGGAAGAGTCTTCAAAACACCAACTCTGCAAATTCTGACCCCTCCTCACCTGCAAGTCCAGGGGAATTTTAAAGCTCTGCCAGGTCAGCTTCTGGTCTGGGATTCCACATTCTGAAGTATTTCCCACTGCTTTTCCTGCTCCCTATAAACTGTTTTGGTGGAAAATATTCAAGCGGAGTAAAAAACCACGAAAATTCCCAATTCCAAAATGTTTCAGGCTGGTTCTGTTCCAGTCAAGGAAACCTCCAAGTTTCAGGGAACAACCAGGAGCCCAGCCAAGGCTTTTACATGCCCAGAGCAGCTTGTTCTGAGCAACATTTTTAGAAGGAAAACCTAAAAAATCCAAGTTGGAATCTCCTAAACTTCCCACCAGGAAACACCTCGGAGTCAGTGGAGCCTTGCTTGTCTTTCCCAGAGATTTGCTGCAGCCTTTCCAAGGTTTAGGAAGATGGATTCTTGGCAGTTGGGCAGGAAAAAGCAAAATAAGTTACTTTGCTGGCAAATTGCTAAAATCAGAAGTTGCATCAAGGAAGGGGAAAAATGCCAAAAGCAAAGCAAGGCCTGGCATCCACAGCAAACGCAGAATCCGTGAGTTTGTCCCTTTGGACTCAATTAGTCCAAATTTACAAAGAATGACACCCATAAAGATGTTAAACATTAACAAAACTTCTGCTAACTCACTTCAAAATGAATTTTAATTGCAAGCTGTTTGATAGATTGCAAAATTTAATGAGGGTTTTATTCTGCCCACAAAAATTCCGATATATTAATTTCGGCCTAAAAATCTATAGTTCCTTAAAAGCCTTGAGAGAAAAAATAATCAATGACAGAATGTTCTAAATGCCAGTCACTGAGACTGTTCTGCTTTTGACTTTCTGGGGGGGCAGATATTGAGCACAGCCCCTCCTGCTTCAACATTTCTGCTTTTAAATGGGTTTTTGAGGCAACGTGGCAATACAGATCAGGGAATTGTTAAGGCTGGAAAAGACTTTTAAGATGATCAAGTGCAGCCATCAGACTCAGGAGCTTTTTCTCTCTTCAGCTGAGGACGAGGGTGAAATCACAGAGGGTGAAAAATCAGAGTTCAGAAGAGCAGCAGATTTTCCTGAGCTTGTGCACATCAAACAAATGGGAGAGAGGGGGGACCAGGGGGGACTCCCTGCATCAGGAGCCCCTTGCCAGGCCCAGCTCTCACTGGAGCCAGGGCACACTGCCAAGGGCCAGGGCACACTGCCAAGGGCCAGGGCTGGGCTGGACGGGCATCCAGGCACGGCTGACCTGCAGGGGAGGGCAAACCCGGGGAGGCTTCACTGGGAATGCTCCAGTGTGCACTGGGACAGCAGAACTGGCAGCAGGGGTAGGCACCCACCTGGGCACAGGGCACACCTGGGCACAGGGCACCGAATCTTACCTGGGCACAGGGCACAGAATCTTACCTGGGCACAGGGCACAGAATCTACCTGGGCACAGGGCACAGAATCTTACCTGGGCACAGGGCACAGAATCTATCTGGGCACAGCACCCAGCACCCACCTGGGCACAGGGCACAGAATCTACCTGGGCACAGGGCACAGAATCTACCTGGGCACAGCACCCAGCACCCACCTGGGCACAGGGCACACCTGGGCACAGGGCACAGAATCTACCTGGGCACAGCACCCAGCACCCACCGGACACAGGGCACAGGATCTACTGGGCACAGAACACACCTGGGCACATGACACAGATTCTACCTGGGCACAGTTCCCATCTAGATACAGGATCCACCTGGCACAGCACCCACCTGGCACAGCACCCACCTAAAAGCAGCACCCACCCGGGCACAGCATCCCCTGCCCAGCACACACCTGGGCACAGCACACACCTGGGTACAGCATCCACCTACATGCAGGATCCACCTGGGCACAGAGCACTTCTGCCACAGCTCCCACCTGGGCACATAACACACCTGGGTATAGGATCCACCTGGCATAACACCCACCTGCCCAAGACCCACCTGGGCACAGGCCCCAACTAGATACAGGCTCCACCTGGGCACAGAAAACTCCTGGCACAGCACCCACCTGGGCACAACACCTGGGCAGAGAACACAGAATGTACCTGGGCACAGAACACACCTGGGTACAGGATCCACCTGGGCACAGAACACACCTGGGTACAGGATCCACCTGGGCACAGAACACACCTGGCACAGCACCCCCTGCCCAGCAGCAGCAGGAGGGAATCCAGAGGACCATCAGAGACCCCTGAGCACCCCCAGTGCCCCCCTGTCCCTCCATGGGGCAGGACCCAGAGCTCCAGGGCTGGGAGCAGCTCCTGACCTTGTCCCTGTCCCCGTCCCTGCCCCTGTCCCCATCCCTGTCCCTGCCCCTGTCCCCATCCCTGTCCCTTTCTCTGTCCCTGTCCCCATCCTTGTCCCTGTCCCCATCCCCATCCCTGTCCCCATCCTTGTCCCTGTCCCCGTCCCTGTCCCTGTCCCCATCCTTGTCCCCGTCCCTGTCCCTGTCCCTGTCCCCATCCTTGTCCCTGTCCCCATCCCCATCCCCGTCCCCATCCCTTTCCCTGTCCCTGTCCCTGTCCCCATCCCTTTCCCTGTCCCCATCCCTGTCCCTGTCCCTGTCCCCAACCCTGTCCCTGTCCCCATCCCCGTCCCCATCCCTGTCCCTATCCCTTCTCTCCAACTCAGCTCTGCCATCCCCAGCCTGCCCCTCACCCATCACAGAGCAGCTCTGAAACCTCTTTCAAGATTTCCCTTTGCTTCCCCCTTGCCTTTGATTCACTTCCAGGCTCCAGAAATTCCAGCGTGGCTTTGAACAAATATCCTTTGGATTTTAAACTCACACAGAGCTTCTGTGACTGGGCAAAAAAACCCCAAAAAACCAAATCCTCTCTGAGCACTCCCCTTCCCACAGGGCTGCTTGGAGCACGGGGCACTGCTCCAGGATCAATGGGGTAATTTATTCTCTGACATTACAGGGAACAACCTGATTTCCAAATTCCTTCCTGCCAGCTTCCAGCCTGAAGCACTTCTGTTATTTTTTCCCCCTTTTAAGAACAGCTGACTTATCAAAACCAGGTTTTTCCAAGAGAAAAGCACAAGCTAAGCCACATTACAATAATTGAAGCTATTAATTACCTTTATGCTTTTCTTTTTTTTAAGGGAGATCTTTAATGCAGGTAATTCTGGCTAAAAGAGCTAATTTGAGCTGCTCCATCATTTAAAGGATGATTATAAAATTAATTTCGAAAGAGTGGCAGAAAGACAAAGGGATAAAGGAGAGCAGGAAGAGATGGGCATTCCCCCTGTGCTCCAGCTGGGAATTATCAAAGGAATGGGATTGCTTTCAAAGAACAGAGAGGGCTGATGGAGTTTTGGGGTTTTTTATTGGATTTTCCAGAGAAGCTGTGGATGTTGCAGCCCTGGAAGTGTCCCAGGCCAGGCTGGATGGGGCTTGGAGCAGCCTGGGACAGTGGGAGGCTTGGATGGGATGGGAATGGATGGGCCTGGAGCTCCCTTCCAACCCAAACCCTTCTGGCACTGCAGAGCTTTACACATTCAGGTATTGCTGCTCCTCTTTTACAGATGGAGAAAAGGACTCAGGAGGGGACACTGGGCAGGAATTCCTCCCTGTGAGAGTGGAGAGGGGCTGGCAAAGGTTTTCCAGAGCAGCTGTGGCTGCCCCTGGATCCCTGCAAGTGTCCCAGGCCAGGCTGGATGGGGTTTGGAGCAGCCTGGGACAGTGGAAGGTGTCCCTGCCATGGCAGGGGGTGGAATAGGATGGAATTGAAGGGATTTGAGGTCCCTTCCAACCCAAACCCTTCCAGAATTCTGTGGGAATTCCAGCCAGTAAAGCAATCCTTGGACAAGAACTGCCAACAGCATTTTGTTTATTCCTAATCCTCCAATATTTACTGGGCATCTTCCCTGATCCCCACTCCAAACCCAGGCACCAGAAAGGTCCCTGGGAGGCAAAACCCAACCCCTGCCCACTGGGACACAGCCAAAAGTGTCCCAGCCAAGCCCAGCAGGAGCTGAAGAGATCCCAACCTGCCAGGACAGAACTGAACGGCGCCAAGCTCTGAAAATACAGCAGGAGTAAGAGATACAACGGCCCAGCTCTGAAAATACACCAGGAGTAAGAGATACAAGAGCCCAACTCTATAAATACACCAGGAGTAAGAGATACAAGAGCCCAACTCTACAAATATACCAGAATAAGAGATACAAGAGCCCAGCTCTATAAATACACCAGGAGTAGGAGATACAAAATAGTGTGAAAATACAATGGGGGTAAGAGATCCAACAACCCAGCTCTGAAAACACACCAGGAGTAAGAGATACAACACACCAACTCTATAAATACACCAGGAGTGAGATACAACTGCCCAGCTCTATAAACACACCAGGAGTAACAGATACAACAACCCAACTCTATAATTACACCAGGAGTAACAGATACAAGAGCCCAACTCTATAAATACAACAGAATAAGAGATACAAGAGCCCAACTCTACAAATACACCAGGAGTAAGAGACACAACAACCCAGCTCTGAAAACACACCAGGAGTAACAGATAGAACAGCCCAGCTCTATAAATACACCAGGAGTAAGAGATACAAGAGCCCAACTCTACAAATACACCAGGAGTAAGAGACACAACAACCCAGCTCTGAAAACACACCAGCAGTAACAGATACAACATAGTGTGAAAATACACCAGGGGTAACAGATCCAACAGCCCAGCTCTGAAAACACACCAGGAGTAACAAATCCCAGCTCTGGGAACACAATTCCAGTCGCTGATATTGTTTTTTCCAGGCTGTGGCCACACTTTGTTTCCCCTGCCCTCTCGAGAGGAACTGCACCAAGGCACGTTGGTGTTTCCCTACTCTTGGAAACGCTGATCTTCTCCTCCCCTGAGGCTCAGACATCCCCTAAAAAAATCATTTTAAGGGCAGAGGGACGAATGGATCCAGCAGTGGGGATTCCCAGCTGCAGGGAGTGATGGAAATGGAGCCCAGGGAAGGGAAATGTGCTGGGAGCAGCTGCAGCAAACCCAGCCAGGCAAAACCCAGCAGGCAAAGAGCATTTAAACCACATTTTGTGAGGCAGCTGACGCCTGAAAACAAAGTGATTCCACCCTTGAAACAACTTGTAAATAGCAGAAAAACATCCCCGAGTGGGGCCTGGAGAAAGCCCAGCAGGGAGAGGCCTTTGAAAGCATCCGAGGTGTCTGCGCTGCTCCCTTTGAAGCTGCAGATAAGGGAGGGTGTAGAACACGAGCGTTATCAGCTCCGGCAGACACATCCTGACACCAAAACGCAGCTCCCCGGATCCCTGTGCAAGGAGAGACCTCCCTGCACAGGCACAGCTCAGCCCAGATGACAGCAATCGGTGTCTGAACATGAGAAAAGGAGCACAGACAGCTCCTGCAACACCTCCGAGTGAAGGCACTGATCTTCCCCACCAACGTTTGTCCAAATCCTCGCTGGAGCTGGAGGAATCAGTGTTCTGCTGTGACAGTGTTTGAAAGAGAATCCCAGATATCCGACTTTTTACAACCCCAAACATCATCTGCACTTCCTTAAAGCCTCCTTCCCCTGCCAAATCTGGGTATTATTCACTGCTGTACAGTCTATATTTTCGGGTCACATCCTGAAGGAGGTTCCAATATTTCTCTCAGCTTCCAGCCAGGCGTGTCAGACTCAGTATCAGAAAAACAACTCTTTTTAGATTACAGCTATTGAGGTTCCTTGCAAAAACCTCTTTTTTTTTTTTTTTACTCTTCAAACGTGTGTTTGCAGGACAAACACAGGAAGAAATTAAGAATTAATGACCTTCAGGGATATTTTTTTTCCCTCTGCTATCACACACTTCCCTGCCCCTCATCCCCTGGGATTCAGGATCACACAGCTTTGGCCTTTCCACGGGGATCTTTGCCCCTGAGGTGACCAAACAACAAAGAAAGGACAAATTGGGATAAAAAGGGCAATTTAACCATTATCAGGGTCACTTTCAGCCTAAAAGCATCTCCTTCCCAGTCTGAATATTCATTAAAAGCTTTCCACTATGCAGCAAATGGAATTCATCACGTTAATGCATGGAAAAGTAAATTTGGGGGGAAAGTGGGATGGGATGTGATCCTGTTTGATTGGACTGAAGGGGAGAGGTCACAGGGCCTTGTCACGGGGTTTGTCTGTCCCTGCCACGTCCCAGGGCAGGATTTGGGAAGCAGATGTTTGCCAGGAGAAGGAAAGGCAGCCAGGAGCAGGGAGCAGTGGGTTCTGCTGCTCCACGTTCAGCCACGAGCTGGGGAAGGAGCTGAAACCTTCCCTTCCCTCCAGGAAAATCCACCAGCCATGGAACTCCTCCAAATCCCACCTTCCCTTCCCTCCAGGAAAATCCACCAGCCATGGAACTCCAAATCCTTCCTTCCAGGAAAATCCACCAGCTATGGAACTGCTCCAAATCCCATCTTCCCTCCAGAAATATCCACCAGCCATGGAATTCCTCCAAATCCCACCTTCCCTTCCTTCCAGGAAAATCCACCAGTTATGGAACTCTAAATCCAACTTTCCCTCCAGGAAAATCCACCAGCCATGGAACTCCTCCATATCCCACCTTCCCTTCCCTTCAGGAAAATCCACCAGCCATGGAACTCCTCCAAATCCTTCCCTCCAGGAAAATCCACCAGCTATGGAATTCCTCCAAATCCCACCTTCCCTTCCTTCCAGGAAAATCCACCAGCTATGGAACTCCAAATCCAACTTTCCCTCCAGGAATATCCACGAGCCATGGAATTCCTCCAAATCCCACCTTCTTCCTTCCTTCCAGGAAAATCCACCAATTATGGAACTCCTCTAAATCCCACCAACCATGGAACTCCTCCAAATCCCACCTTCCCTTCCTTCCAGGAAAATCCACCAGCCATGGAACTCCTCCAAATCCTTCCTTCCAGGAAAATCCGCCAGTTATGAAACTCCAAATCCCACTTTCCCTCCAGGAAAATCCATCAGCTATGGAACTCCTCCAAATCCCACCAACTATGGAACTCCTCAAAATCCCACCTTCCCTTCCCTCCAGGAAAATCCACCAGCCATGGAATTCCTCCAAATCCCATCTTCCCTCCAGAAATATCCACCAGCCATGGAATTCCTCCAAATCCCACCTTCCCTTCCCCTCCAGGAAAATCCACCAGCCATGGAACTCCTCCAAATCCCACCTTCCCTTCCCCTCCAGGAAAATCCACCAGCCATGGAATTCCTCCAAATCCCACCTTCCCTTTCCCTCCAGGAAAATCCACCAGCCATGGAATTCCTCCAAATCCCATCTTCCCTTCCCTCCAGGAAAGATTCAGGTGTCCTGTGGCTGCTATCTGGTCTGAGTACCTCATCCAATTCTTAAAAATAATATCCCACATACATAGTTTCTATTTTAACATTTTGTTATAACCTAAAACTACATTTAACACATTACTTTAAAAAATTCATTCAACATAACTTTCTAACATAACACATATCATATTCACTTGAATATTCGCAAAAAGCCAATCATAAAATAAGGCATTTTTCACCAGGAACAAATCCCAAAGCACAAAATCCTCTCTCTGGAGCCCTTGCATGGACTTCACAGGCAGCTCCGAGATGAAAACCAGGAGCTGAAAGCTCCGAGGCCACCACGGCGGGATCAGAAGCTGCTTTGATGGAAAGAAAAGGGGTTGGTTCATTAGGAGTTCCCACCGAGGAGCTTTTCAGCGCCCCATCAGCAGCTCCATGTGAAGCTGTGACCTCCAGGACCTGCAGCTCTGCCAGCACAAGGGTGGGCAGAGAGAGGGGCTGGCCAGAGGGATGGGATGAGGGAATTCCAGAGCACCCCGGAGCTTTTAATGACTTTTGGGAACCACTTAGGGGACAGACTGAGGTGCTGGGGAGGGAAGGGTCAGCTGCACCTAGGGACGGGGAAAGGGAGCTGAGAGGAGCTGCTGAAATGCTGATGGCTCCTGCAAAAATCTTCCCCCAAACTCTTCCCAAACAGGGAAATCGCAGAACATGGGAATGAGGGGATTTCAGGAATGCTGCTCCAGAAAGGGCTGATGGATCCAAGGGGTCTCAGAAAACAAGAGACAACCTCAAAAATGCTGTTCCAGAAAGGGCTGATGGCCTTAAAGGGTCTCAGAAAATGAGAGGATTTCAGAAATGTTCTTCCAGGAAGAACATGTTCTTCCCTTGGATCAGCTGATGGATCCAAGGGGTCTCAGGAAACAAGAGAACCTCAAAATGCTGTCCAGAAAGGGCTGATGGATCAAAGGGGTCTCAGGAAAGAAGAGAACCTCAAAATGTTGCTCCAGAAAGGGATGATGGATCCATGGGGTCTCAAGAAAAAGGAGAGAACCTCAAAAATGCTCTTCCAGAAAGAACTGATGGATCCAAGGGGTCTCAGAAAACAAGAGAATTTCACAAATGCTGTTCCAGAAAGGGTTGGTGGATCCAAGGGGTCTCAGGAGTATGGGAATGAGAGAGAATTTCAGAAATGCTCTTCTAGAAAGGGCTGATGGCCTTAAAGGGTCTCAGAAAACAAGAGGATTTCAGAAATGCTCTTCCTGAAAGAACTGATGGATCCAAGGGGTCTCAGGAAACACGAGAACCTCAAAAATGCTGCTCTAGAAAGGGCTGATGGCTCCTGCAAAAATCTTCCTCCAAATTCTTCCCAAACAGGGAAATCAGAGAACATGGAAACTAGGGGATTTCAGGAATGCTGAAATCAGAAAGGGCTGAAGGCTCCAAGGAGTCTCAGGAACATGGAAATGAGAGAATTTCAGAAATGCTCCTCCAGGAAGGGCTGATGGCCCCAAAGGATCTCAGAAAACAACAGAATTTCAGAAATGCTGCTCCAGGAAGAGTCGATGGCCCCAAAGGGTCTCAGGAAACAAGAGAATTTCACAAATGCTGCTCCAGGAAGAGATGATGGCCTCAAGGGGTCCCCTGAGCTCACCTCCAGAAAAAAATCCATAAAATCAACCAGAGGAAGTTGGAATTCCAAAGTTCTTGGTTCTCCCAGGCTCACCTGGTGCACTTTTGTTTTCACCCACTGCCCAACATCTGGAGCACCCTGAGGTGCCCGTGCTGCCTTCACATCTGGCACAGCTGTGCTGGAAGTGGGTGCAGTAATTCACATGCACGTGTTGGGGCAGGTTCCTTTTCCAGGGAATCACAGCATGAAGCCAAAGGAATTTTACACAACGAAGTGAA
>CM019924.1:4979485-5011295 GCA_009764595.1 Geothlypis trichas | reverse complement strand
AAGGGAAATGCAGCTGGGAAATTGAGATAAAAGGAGGCTGCATCCTCCAAAACCTGAGAGACCCCAGGGGATGCCCCATGGCCTCTGCCTTGATTGGAATAAAGTTCCAGGACTCCTCTGTCTCCTTTTTGGCCACAAACCTCTGCTGTTTGTGGATGGATTTTCCTGGCACCAACACCCCCAGCCTGTGCCTGGCAGTGTGTGAAGAGAAGAACTCCCTCCCCACTCAAACCCTGCAAGGATTTTATGGCCAGGGGTGACCAAACCTGTCACAGAACATCTTTTCATGAAAATCCTTCCCTTGGGATTTTTTTCCCTCCTGAGAAGCTGAGAGGCCTCAGGGACAAAATGTAAACAATGATTATCTATTGCAGTGGAATGCATCAGGTAGATTTTTAATTGGCCCATCTTGGATGTTTATAATTAATGGCCAATCACGGCAGCTGGCTCAGACACAGAGTCTGGGACAGCTGCCCTGGTTATTCATTCTATTCTATTCTTAGCTTAGCCAGCTTTCTGAGATGAAACCCTTTCTTCTATTATTTTAGTATAGTTTTAATGTAATATATATCATAAAATAATAAATCAGCCTTCTGAAACATGGAGTCAGATCCTCATCTCTTCCCTCATCCCCAGACCCCTGAACACAGTCACACAAACCAGGCTGACCCCAACCCCTGCCTGCCTCAGTCCCAGCCACACCAAACTCATCCCTCTTGGCACCAAAATAAACACCCCAAACCAAGCCCTGCAAGCCCTCCAGAGCAGCTCCAGCAAAGCCCTGGCAGGGCTGAGCATCACAACCTGAGCTGAGCAGCCTCGGGGGCTGCTCCATGAAGAGCTCTCAACACCCCAGGGCACAGATCCCAGCTGCCAAGGCAGCAGAACAAGAACTGCACAAGGGCAAAATGTCCTTTTTAAGGAGCCTCTGTGGGTGACCTTAACACAACGTGAATTCTTTTCAACTGCAGGAACTCTTGAGTGCTGCCAGTGGGTTCTGCTTTATTATTTCCTGCTTTTTAAAGCTGCTTTCTGTCTGCCCTTTGCTGCTCTGAGCTTCTCTTGCTCTCCCAGCTCCTCAGAGATCAATCTGCACCTTCTCCACTTGGCTGATGTGAGTTGTGTCCCTGCTCACTTGCCTATCATTCCTTATTTCCAAGGGTGCTGATCAGATAAAAAATCCTGAAACGTTCTCCAGTCAGAAATGAAGCAGAAATGTGGGAAAGGAGCAGATACTGAGGGGTTTTTTTGCTGGGGGAAAAAAGGAAATCCACTTTCACAACGTGGGGCCAGTGATGTTCTGCTCATTAATGGTGTGAGAGATGGGGCACAGCACAAACCTCTGGGAGCAGCTGAGGGACCCCATGGGCACATTCCCACCCTGGAAAAAGGGAAAAAAGGGACAATCCTGAGCAGTTCAGAGGAAATTTCACACCCTGCCCCAGGGGAGGGGAGATTCCATGGAGCTGGCAGAGCCCTGAGCTCCTGAACCAGGCAGGACGTGCCACCAGTGCCACCAGCAGCAACCTGGGCTGCAGCCAGCCTGGAATTGTGTGCAATTCCTGTGTTCCAGGAGGATCTGAGCATCTTTTCTTGGAGGATCTGAGCATCTTTCTTGGAGGATCTGAGCATCTTTTCTTGGGAGGATCTGAACATCTTTTTTGCATTTTTCCTGCTCAACTCGACTTCCTGTCAAGCCAGGACACCTGACCAGAACCTGCAAAACGAGAGCAGCCCAAGCAGTGACAATTTTATTTGTGCTGCTGCCTTTAATCAAACCTGGTGCTGCCTCAGAGCAGCCATCAGTGCCACCAGCAGCAACCTGGAATTCTGTGGAATTCCCATGTTCTTGGAGGATCTGAGCATCTTTTTTTGGAGGAGCTCAGCATCTTTAATTGGAGGATCTGAGCATCTTTAATTGGAGGATCTGAGCATTTTTCTTGGAGGATCTGAGCATCTTTTTTGCATTTTCCCTGCTCAACTCAAACCAAGACACCTGACAAGAACCTACAGGATGAGAGCAGCCCCAAGCAGTGACAATTTTATTTGTGCTGCTGCCTTTAAATCAAACCTGGTGCAGCCTCAGAGCAGCCATCAGTGTCACCAGTAGCAACCTGGAATTCTGTGGAATTCCCATGTTCTTGGAGGATCTGAGCATCTTTTCTTGGAGGATCTGAGCATCTTTTATTGGAGGAGCTCAGCATCTTTTTTTGCAGGATCTGAGCATCTTTAATTGGAGGATCTGAGCATTTTTCTTGGGAGGATCTGAGCATCTTTTCTTGGAGGATCTGAGCATCTTTTCTTGGAGGATCTGAGCATCTTTTTTGCGTTTTCCCTGCTCAACTCAAGCCAGGACACCTGACAAGAACCTACAGGATGAGAGCTGCCCCAAGCAGTGACAATTTTATTTGTGCTGCTGCCTTTAAATCAAACCTGGTGCAGCCTCAGAGCAGCCATCAGTGTCACCAGCAGCAACCTGGAATTCTGTGGAATTCCCATGTTCTTGGAGGATCTGAGCATCTTTTTTTGGAGGAGCTGAGCACCTTTTTTGCAGGATCTGAGCATCTTTAATTGGAGGATCTGAGCATCTTTTCTTGGAGGATCTGAGCATTTTTCTTGGAGGATCTGAGCATCTTTTCTTGGAGGATCTGAGCATTTTTCTTGGGAGGATCTGAGCATCTTTTCTTGGAGGATCTGAGCATCTTTTCTTGGAGGATCTGAGCATTTTTCTTGGGAGGATCTGAGCATCTTTTCTTGGAGGATCTGAGCATTTTTCTTGGAGGATCTGAGCATCTTTTCTTGGGAGGATCTGAGCATCTTTTTTGCGTTTTCCCTGCTCAACTCAAGCCAGGACACCTGACAAGAACCTACAGGATGAGAGCAGCCCCAAGCAGTGACAATTTTATTTGTGCTGCTGCCTTTAAATCAAACCTGGTGCTGCCTCAGAGCAGCCATCAGTGTCACCAGCAGCAACCTGGAATTCTGTGGAATTCCCATGTTCTTGGAGGATCTGAGCATCTTTTTTTTGAGGATCTGAGCATCTTTTCTTGTATGATCTGAGCATCTTTTTTTGGAGGATCTGAGCATTTTTCTTGGGAGGATCTGAGCATCTTTAATTGGAGGATCTGAGCATCTTTTCTTGGAGGATCTGAGCATTTTTCTTGGGAGGATCTGAGCATCTTTTTTGCATCTTCCCTGCTCAACTCAAGCCAGGGCACCTGACCAGAACTTGCAAAACGAGAGCAGCCCCAAGCAGTGACAATTTTATTTGTGCTGCTGCCTTTAAATCAAACCTGGTGCTGCCTCAGAGCAGCCAAATCCATCTCCTAATTCTGGAAATTCCCAGAATTATCCACAGTTTAGATGAACTCTCTCTCCTTTCAATCAATAAAGAGCCATTAAGAGCCTGCTCTGAGCTGGAGGTTGCTGATGTTTGAGGAGTGCAGCCCTGGCAGAGCCTGCTCCACATTTTTTCCATGGTTTGGATTAAATTTGGGTTCAATTTGGATTCAAATTTGGGTTTTGCTGGGAACAGTCTTCAAAACACCAACTCTGCAAATTCTGACCCCTCCTCACCTGCAAGTCCAGGGGAATTTTAAAGCTCTGCCAGGTCAGGTTCTGGTCTGGGATTCCACATTCTGAAATATTTCCCACTGCTTTTCCTGCTCCCTATAAACTGTTTTGGTGGAAAATATTCAAGTGGAGTAAAAAAACATGAAAATTCCCAATTCCAAAATGTTTCAGGCTGGTTTTATTCCAGTCAAGGAAACCTCCAAGTTTCAGGGAACAACCAGGAGCCCAGCCAAGGCTTTTACATGCCCAGAGCAGCTTGTTCTGAGCAACATTTTTAGAAGGAAAACCTAAAAAATCCAAGTTGGAATCTCCTAAACTTCCCACCAGGAAACACCTCGGAGTCAGTGGAGCCTTGCTTGTCTTTCCCAGATTTGCTGCAGCCTTTCCAAGGTTTAGGAAGATGGATTCTTGGCAGTTGGGCAGAAAAAGCAAAATAAGTTACTTTGCTGGCAAATTGCTAAAATCAGAAGTTGCATCAAGGAAGGGGAAAAATGCCAAAAGCAAAGCAAGGCCTGGCATCCACAGCAAATGCAGAATCCGTGAGTTTGTCCCTTTGACTCAATTAGTCCAAATTTACAAAGAATGACACCCATAAGATGTTAACATTAACAAAACTTCTGCTAACTCACTTCAAAATGAATTTTTAATTGCAAGCTGTTTGATAGATTGCAAAATTTAATGAGGGTTTTATTCTGCCCACAAAAATTCCGATATATTAATTTCAGCCTAAAAATCTATAGTTCCTTAAAAGCCTTGAGAGAAAAAATAATCAATGACAGAATGTTCTAAATGCCAGTCACTGAGACTGTTCTGCTTTTGACTTTCTGGGGGGGCAGATATTGAGCACAGCCCCTCCTGCTTCAACATTTCTGCTTTTAAATGGGTTTTTGAGGCAACGTGGCAATACAGATCAGGGAATTGTTAAGGCTGGAAAAGACTTTTAAGATGATCAAGTGCAGCCATCAGACTCAGGAGCTTTTTCTCTCTTCAGCTGAGGGACGAGGGTGAAATCAGAGGGTGAAAAATCAGAGTTCAGAAGAGCAGCAGATTTTCCTGAGCTTGTGCACATCAAACAAATGGGAGAGAGGGGGGACCAGGGGGGACTCCCTGCATCAGGAGCCCCTTGCCAGGCCCAGCTCTCACTGGAGCCAGGGCACACTGCCAAGGGCCAGGGCACACTGCCAAGGGCCAGGGCACACTGCCAAGGGCCAGGGCACACTGCCAAGGGCCAGGGCTGGGCTGGGCATCCAGGCACTGCTGACCTGCAGGGGAGTGCAAACCCGGGGAGGCTTCACTGGGAAGGCTCCAGTGTGCACTGGGACAGCAGAACTGGCAGCAGGGGTAGGCACTCACCTGGGCACAGGGCACAGAATCTACCTGGGCACAGCACCCAGCACTCACCTGGGCACAGGGCACACCTGGGCACAGGGCACAGAATCTACCTGGGCACAGAATCTACCTGGGCACAGGGCACAGAATCTACCTGGGCACAGGGCACACCTGGGTACAGGGCACAGAATCTACCTGGGCACAGAACCCAGCACCCACAGGGCACAGGATCAGCCTGGGCACAGAACACACCTGGGCACATGACACAGATTCTACCTGGGCACAGTTCCCATCTAGATACAGGATCCACCTGGTACAGCACCCACCTGGGCACAGCACCCACCTAAAAGCAGCACCCACCTAAAAGCAGCACCCACCCGGGCACAGCATCCCCTGCCCAGCACACACCTGGGCACAGCATCCACCTACATGCAGGATCCACCTGGGCACAGAAAACTCCTGCCACAGCTCCCACCTGGGCACAGAACACATCTGGATATGTGATCTACCTGCCCCAGCACCCACCTGGGCACAGGACAGAGATCTCACCTGGGCACAGGACAGAGTTCTCACCTGGGCACAGTGCACAGCCTTTACCTGGGCACAAAACACACTTGGGTACAGGATCCACCTAGATGCAGGATCCACCTGGGCACAGAAAACTCCTGGCACAGCACCCACCTGGGCACAACACCTGGGCAGAGAACACAGAATGTACCTGGGCACAGAACACACCTGGGTACAGGATCCAACTGGGCACAGAACACACCTGGGTACAGGATTCACCTGGGCACAGAACACACCTGGCACAGCACCCCCTGCCCAGCAGCAGCAGGAGGGAATCCAGAGGATCATCAGAGACCCCTGAGCACCCCCAGTGCCCCCCTGTCCCTCCATGGGGCAGGACCCAGAGCTCCAGGGCTGGGAGCAGCTCCTGACCCTGTACCTGTCCCCATCCCTGACCCTGTCCCCATCCCCGTCCCTATCCTTGTCCTGTCCCTGTCCCCATCCCTGTCCCTGTCCCCATCCTTGTCCCTGTCCCTGTCTCCATCCCTGTCCCTGTCCCATCCCCGTCCCCATCCCTGTCCGTGTCCCCATCCCTGTCCCTGTCCCCATCCCTGTCCCCATCCCTGCTCTCCAACTCAGCTCTGCCATCCCCAGCCTGCCCCTCACCCATCACAGAGCAGCTCTGAAACCTCTTTCAAGATTTCCCTTTGCTTCCCCCTTGCCTTTGATTCACTTCCAGGCTCCAGAAATTCCAGCGTGGCTTTGAACAAATATCCTTTGGATTTTAAACTCACACAGAGCTTCTGTGACTGGGCAAAAAAACTCCAAAAAACCAAATCCTCTCTGAGCACTCCCCTTCCCACAGGGCTGCTTGGAGCACGGGGCACTGCTCCAGGATCAATGGGGTAATTTATTCTCTGACATTACAGGGAACAACCTGATTTCCAAATTCCTTCCTGCCAGCTTCCAGCCTGAAGCACTTCTGTTATTTTTTTCCCCCTTTTAAGAACAGCTGACTTATCAAAACCAGGTTTTTCCAAGAGAAAAGCACAAGCTAAGCCACATTACAATAATTGAAGCTATTAATTACCTTTATGCTTTGCTTTTTTTTAAGGGAGATCTTTAATGCAGGTAATTCTGGCTAAAAGAGCTAATTTGAGCTGCTCCATCATTTAAAGGATGATTATAAAATTAATTTCGAAAGAGTGGCAGAAAGACAAAGGGATAAAGGAGAGCAGGAAGAGATGGGCATTCCCCCTGTGCTCCAGCTGGGAATTATCAAAGGAATGGGATTGCTTTCAAAGAACAGAGAGGGCTGATGGAGTTTTGGGGTTTTTTATTGGATTTTCCAGAGAAGCCGTGGATGTTGCAGCCCTGGAAGTGTCCCAGGCCAGGCTGGATGGGGCTTGGAGCAGCCTGGGACAGTGGGAGGGTTGGATGGGATGGGAATGGATGGGCCTGGAGCTCCCTTCCAACCCAAACCCTTCTGGCACTGCAGAGCTTTACACATTCAGGTATTGCTGCTCCTCTTTTACACATTCAGGTATTGCTGCTCTTCTTACAGATGGAGAAAAGGACTCAGAAGGAGACACTGGGCAGGAATTCCTCCCTGTGAGAGTGGAGAGGGGCTGGCAAAGGTTTTCCAGAGCAGCTGTGGCTGCCCCTGGATCCCTGCAAGTGTCCCAGGCCAGGCTGGATGGGGTTTGGAGCATCCTGGGACAGTGGAAGGTGTCCCTGCCATGGCAGGGGGTGGAATAGGATGGAATTTAAGGGATTTGAGGTCCCTTCCAACCCAAACCCTTCCAGAATTCTGTGGGAATTCCAGCCAGTAAAGCAATTCTTGGACATGAACTGCCAACAGCATTTTGTTTATTCCTAATCCTCCAATATTTACTGGGCATCTTCCCTGATCCCCACTCCAAACCCAGGCACCAGAAAGGTCCCTGGGAGGCAAAACCCAACCCCTGCCCACTGGGACACAGCCAAAAGTGTCCCAGCCAAGCCCAGCAGGAGCTGAAGAGATCCCAACCTGCCAGGACAGAACAGAACGGCGCCAAGCTCTGAAAACAGAGCAGGAGTAACAGATACAAGAGCCCAACTCTACAAATACACCAGGAGTAAGAGATACAACGGCCCAGCTCTGAAAATACACCAGGAGTAAGAGATACAAGAGCCCAGCTCTGAAAATACACCAGGAGTAAGAGATACAAGAGCTCAACTCTATAAATACACCAGAATAAGAGATATAAGAGCCCAACTCTATAAATACACCAAGAGTAAGAGATACAACAGTCCAGCTCTGAAAACACACCAGGAGTAACAGATACAACAACCCATCTCTGAAAACACACCAGGAGTAACAGATAGAACAGCCCAGCTCTATAAATACACCAGGAGTAACAGATACAACAACCCAGCTCTGAAAACACACCAGGAGTAACAGATAGAACAGCCCAGCTCTATAAATACACCAGGAGTAAGAGATACAAGAGCCCAACTCTATAAATACACCAGGAGTAAGAGATACAACAGCCAGCTCTGAAAACACACCAGGAGTAAGAGATACAAGAGCCCAACTCTACAAATACACCAGGAGTAAGAGACACAACAACCCAGCTCTGAAAACACACCAGCAGTAACAGATACAACATGGTGTGAAAATACACCAGGAGTAACAGATCCAACAGCCCAGCTTTGAAAACACACCAGGAGTAACAGATCCAACAGCCCAACTCTATAAATACACCAGGAGTAACAGATCCAACAGCCCAACTCTATAAATACACCAGGAGTAACAGATCCAACAACCCAACTCTATAATTACACCAGGAGTAACAGATCCAACAGCCCAGCTCTGAAAACACACCAGGAGTAACAAATCCCAGCTCTGGGAACACAATTCCAGTTGCTGATTTTGTTTTTTCCAGGCTGTGGCCACACTTTGTTTCCTCTGCCCTCTCGAGAGGAGCTGCACCCAGGCACGTTGGTGTTTCCCTACTCTTGGAAACGCTGATATTCTCCTCCCCTGAGGCTCAGACATCCCCTAAAAAAATCATTTTAAGGGCAGAGGGACCAATGGATCCAGCAGTGGGGATTCCCAGCTGCGGGGAGTGATGGAAATGGAGCCCAGGGAAGGGAAATGTGCTGGGAGCAGCTGCAGCAAACCCAGCCAGGCAAAACCCAGCAGGCAAAGAGCATTTAAACCACATTTTGTGAGGCAGCTGACGCCTGAAAACAAAGTGATTCCACCCTTGAAACAACTTGTAAATAGCAGAAAAAACATCCCCGAGTGGGGCCTGGAGAAAGCCCAGCAGGGAGAGGCCTTTGAAAGCATCCGAGGTGTCTGCGCTGCTCCCTTTGAAGCTGCAGATAAGGGAGGGTGTAGAACACGAGCGTTATCAGCTCCGGCAGACACATCCTGACACCACAACGCAGCTCCCGGATCCCTGTGCAAGGAGAGACCTCCCTGCACAGGCACAGCTCAGCCCAGATGACAGCAATTGGTGTCTGAACATGAGAAAAGGAGCACAGACAGCTCCTGCAACACCTCGGAGTGAAGGCACTGATCTTCCCCACCAACGTTTGTCCAAATCCTCGCTGGAGCTGGGAGGAATCAGTGTTCTGCTGTGACAGTGTTTGAAAGAGAATCCCAGATATCCGACTTTTTACAACCCCAAACATCATCTGCACTTCCTTAAAGCCTCCTTCCCCTGCCAAATCTGGGTATTATTCACTGCTGTACAGTCTATATTTTTGGGTCACATCCTGAAGGAGGTTCCAATATTTTTCTCAGCTTCCAGCCAGGCGTGTCAGACTCAGTATCAGAAAAACAACTCTTTTTAGATTACAGCTATTGAGGTTCCTTGCAAAAACCTCTTTTTTTTTTTTTTTTTTACTCTTCAAACATGTGTTTGCAGGACAAACACAGGAAGAAATTAAGAATTAATGACCTTCAGGGATATTTTTTTTCCTTCTGCTATCACACGCTTCCCTGCCCCTCATCCCCTGGGATTCAGGATCACACAGCTTTGGCCTTTCCACGGGGATCTCTGCCCCTGAGGTGACCAAACAACAAAGAAGGGACAAATTGGGATAAAAACGGCAATTTAACCATTATCAGGGTCGTTTTCAGCCTAAAAGCATCTCCTTCCCAGTCTGAATATTCATTGAAAGCTTTCCACTATGCAGCAAATGGAATTCATCACGTTAATGCATGGAAAAGTAAATTTGGGGGGAAAGTGGGATGGGACGTGATCGTGTTTGATTGGACTGAAGGGGAGAGGTCATGGGGCCTTGTCACGGGGGTTTGTCTGTCCCTGCCACGTCCCAGGGCAGGATTTGGGAAGCAGATGTTTGCCAGGAGAAGGAAAGGCAGCCAGGAGCAGGGAGCAGGGGGTTCTGCAGCTCCACGTTCAGCCACGAGCTGGGGAAGGAGCTGAAACCTTCCCTTCCCTCCAGGAAAATCCACCAGCCATGGAATTCCTCCAAATCCTTCCTTCCCTTCCCTCCAGGAAAATCCACCAGCCATGGAACTCCTCCAAATCCCACCAACCATGGAACTCCTCCAAATCCCACCTTCCCTTCCTTCCAGGAAAATCCACCAGCCATGGAACTGCTCCAAATCCCACCTTCCCTCCAGAAATATCCACCAGCCATGGAATTCCTCCAAATCCCACCTTCCCTCGAGGAAAATCCACCAGCTATGGAACTCCTCCATATCCCACCTTCCCTTCCCTCCAGGAAAATCCACCAGCTATGGAACTCCAAATCCAACTTTCCCTCCAGGAATATCCACGAGCCATGGAATTCCTCCAAATCCCACCTTCTTCCTTCCCTCCAGGAAAATCCATCAGCTATGGAACTCCTCCAAATCCTTCCCTCCTGGAAAATCCACCAGCTATGGAACTGCTCCAAATCCCACCTTCCCTTCCTTCCAGGAAAATCCACCAGCTATGGAACTGCTCCAAATCCCACCTTCCCTTCCTTCCAGGAAAATCCACCAGCCATGGAAGTCCTCCAAATCCCACCTGCCCTCCAGAAATATCCACCAGCTACAGAACTCCTCCAAATCCCAGCTTCCCTTTCCCTCCAGGAATATCCACCAGCCATGGAATTCCTCCAAATCCCACCTTCCCTTCCCTCCAGGAAAGATTCAGGTGTCCTGTGGCTGCTATCTGGTCTCAGTACCTCATCCAATTCTTAAAAAATAATATCCCACATACATAGTTTCTATTTTAACATTTTGTTATAACCTAAAACTACATTTAACACATTACTTTAAAAAATTAATACAACATAACTTTCTAACATAACACATATCATATTCATTTGAATATTTGCAAAAAGCCAATCATAAAATAAGGAATTTTTCACCAGGAACAAATCCCAAAGCACAAAATCCTCTCTCTGGAGCCCTTGCATGGACTTCACAGGCAGCTCCGAGATGAAAACCAGGAGCTGAAAGCTCCGAGGCCACCACGGCAGGATCAGAAGCTGCTTTGATGGAAAGAAAAGGGGTTGGTTCATTAGGAGCTCCCACGGAGGAGCTTTTCAGCGCCCCATCAGCAGCTCCATGTGAAGCTGTGACCTCCAGGACCTGCAGCTCTGCCAGCACAAGGGTGGGCAGAGAGAGGGGCTGGCCAGAGGGACGGGATGAGGGAATCCCGGAGCACCCCGGAGCTTTTAATGACTTTTGGGAACCACTTAGGGGACAGACTGAGGTGCTGGGGAGGGAAGGCTCAGCTGCACCCAGGGATGGGGAAAGGGAGCTCAGAGGAGCTGCTGAAATGCTGATGGCTCCTGCAAAAATCTTCCCCTAAACCGGGAAATCGGAGAACATGGGAATGAGGGGATTTCAGGAATGCTGCTCCAGAAAGGGCTGATGGATCCAAGGGGTCTCAGGAAACAAGAGAACCTCAAAATGCTCTTCCAGGAAGGGCTGAAGTCTCCAAGGGGTCTCAGGAAACAAGAGAGAACCTCAAAATGCTGTTCCAGAAAGGGCTGATGGCCTTAAAGGGTCTCAGAAAATGAGAGGATTTCAGAAATGTTCTTCCAGCAAGAGCTGATGGATCCAAGGGGTCTCAGGAAACAAGAGAACCTCAAAATGTTGCTCCAGAAAGGGATGATGGATCCATGGGGTCTCAAGAAAAAGGAGAGAACCTCAAAAATGCTGTTCCAGAAAGGGTTGATGGATCCAAGGGGTCTCAGAAAACAAGAGAATTTCACAAATGCTGTTCCAGAAAGGGTTGGTGGATCCAAGGGGTCTCAGGAGTATGGGAATGAGAGAGAATTTCAGAAATGCTCTTCTAGAAAGGGCTGATGGCCTTAAAGGGTCTCAGAAAATGAGAGGATTTCAGAAATGCTCTTCCAGGAAGAGCTGATGGCTCCAAGGGGTCTCAGGAAACAAGAGAACCTCAAAATGCTGTTCCAGAAATGCTGATGGCTCCTGCAAAAATCTTCCCCCAAATTCTTCCCAAACAGGGAAATCAGAGAACATGGAAACTAGGGGATTTCAGGAATGCTCTTCCAGAAAGGGCTGAAGGCTCCAAGGAGTCTCCGGAACATGGAAATGAGAGAATTTCAGAAATGCTCCTCCAGGAAGGGCTGATGGCCCCAAAGGATCTCAGAAAACAACAGAATTTAACAAATGCTGCTCCAGGAAGAGTCGATGGCCCCAAAGGGTCTCAGGAAACAAGAGAATTTAAGAAATGCTGCTCCAGGAAGAGTTGATGGCTCCAAAGGGCCTCAGAAAACGACAGAATTTCAGAAAGGCTCTTCCAGGAAGGACTGATGGCCCCAAAAGGTCTCAGGAAACAAGAGAATTTCAGAAATGCTGCTCCAGGAAGAGATGATGGCCTCAAAGGGTCCCCTGAGCTCAGCTCCAGAAAAAAATCCATAAAATCAACCAGGGGAAGCTGGAATTCCAAGGTTCTTGGCTCTCCCAGGCTCACCTGGTGCACTTTTGTTTTCACCCACTGCCCAACATCTGGAGCACCCTGAGGTGCCCGTGCTGCCTTCACATCTGGCACAGCTGTGCTGGAAGTGGGTGCAGTAATTCACATGCACGTGTTGGGGCAGGTTCCTTTTCCAGGGAAACACAGCATGAAGCCAAAAGGAATTTTACACAAACGAAGTGAAAAAAACAGAGGGGAAGAAAGGATTTTGTGCAAGGGAGGAAAAGGCAGCGCCAGGGTTGGAGAGGCAAAGGAAGACGAGGCACTGAGGGGGAGGAACTGAACTCAGACAGGAATAAACTCCCAGCCCTGCTGCTCCCACCACATTCCCCCAGCATGGGATTATCCACAGAAAATCGAGGAGCAGAAACTGGATCCCAGGGGGAATGACAGGGAAAGGCTGGAGGAGTGGGAGGCACTGGGGCAATGTGACAGCTGATGCAACTTTCCTAAAATAAACCCCAAAGAGGCTCCGAGCATTTTGTGATCTGAAGCCCACGACACAGCAACAGCAGCACAATTCCCAATGAAAATCCCAGTCCCTCCCACCCCATCCAAAAAACACCATGGAGAGAAAAGATCTGGAGAGCCTCGTTATTAAAGCAACCTTCTCCATCCTAAAAGTATAAATTTTCCAATCAGAAACATCTCCTGAAGCTCCAGAACATCCCAGATCAGACACAATTACCAATGAAAATCCCAGTCTCATCCAAAAAACATAATGGATAGAAAAGATCTGGAAAGCCTCGTTGTTAAAGCAACCTTCTCCATCCTAAAAGTATAAATTTTCCAATCAGAATCATCTCCTGAAGCTCCAGAATATCCCAGGCAGATCAGAGACAATTCCCAAAGAAAATCCCAGTCTCTTCTACCCCATCCAAAAAACACCATGGATAGAAAAGATCTGGAAAGCCTCATGATTAAAGCAACCATCTCCATCCTAAAAGTATAAATTTTCCAATCAGAAACATCTCCTGAAGCTCCAGAACATCCCAGATCAGACACAATTCCCAATGAAAATCCCAGTCCCTCCCTCCCATCCAGAAAACACCATGGATAGAGGAGATATGGAAAGCCTCATTATTAAAGCAACCATCTCCATCCTAAAAGTGAATTTCCCACCTAAATTTTCCAATCAGAATCATCTCCTGAAGCTCCAGAATATCCCAGACAGATCAGAGACAATTCCCAAAGAAAATCACAGTCCCATCCAAAAAACACCATGGATAGAAAAAATCTGGAAAGCCTCGTTATCAAAACAACCATCTCCATCCTAAAACTATAAATTTTCCAATCAGAAACATCTCCAGGAGCTCCAGAATATCCCAGGCAGATGAGAGACAATTCCCAATGAAAATCCCAGTCCCTCCCATCCAGAAAACACCATGGATAGAAGAGATCTGGAATCCCATTATTAAAGCAACCTTCTCCATCCCAAAAGTAAAGTTTCCACCTAAATTTTCCTATCAGAAACATCTCCTGGAGCTCCAAAACATCCCAGGCAGATCAGAGACAATTCCCAAAGAAAATCCCAGTCCCACCATGGATAGAAAAGATCTGGAGAGCCTTGTTATTAAAGCAACCATCTCCATCCTAAAAGTATAAATTTTCCAATCAGAAAAATCTCCTAAAGCTCCAGAATATCCCAGGCAGATCAGATACAATTCCCAATGAAAATCCCAGTCCCTCCCATCCAGAAAACACCATGGATAGAGGAGATCTGGAAAGCCTCATTATTAAAGCAACCATCTCCATCCTAAAAGTGAATTTCCCACCTAAATTTTCCAATCAGAATCATCTCCTGAAGCTCCAGAATATCCCAGACAGATCAGAGACAATTCCCAAAGAAAATCACAGTCCCATCCAAAAAACACCATGGATAGAAAAAATCTGGAAAGCCTCGTTATCAAAACAACCATCTCCCTCCTAAAACTATAAATTTTCCAATCAGAAACATCTCCAGGAGCTCCAGAACATCCCAGGCAGATGAGAGACAATTCCCAATGAAAATCCCAGTCCCTCCCATCCAGAAAACACCATGGACAGAAGAGATCTGGAATCTCATTATTAAAGCAACCTTCTCCATCCCAAAAGTAAAGTTTCCACCTAAATTTTCCTATCAGAAACATCTCCTGGAGCTCCAAAACATCCCAGACAGATCAGAGACAATTCCCAAAGAAAATCCCAGTCCCACCATGGATAGAAAAGATCTGGAGAGCCTTGTTATTAAAGCAACCTTCTCCATCCTAAAAGTATAAATTTTCCTATCAGAAACATCTCCTGGAGCTCCAAAACATCCCAGGCAGATCAGAGACAATTCCCAATGAAAATCCCAGTCCCTCCCATCCATAAGACATCATGGATATCAAAGATCTGGAAAGTCTCATTATTAAAGCAACCATGCCACCCTGCTCTTCCCCTTTCCTGCTTTCAGGATTTGATTTCTCACCTCTCAAGGCAATCTAGGCCCAAGGTGCCCTGGCTGAAAGAGCTGTAAAAATGTGATTTTATTAATCTGCCTCAAAACAGCTCCCTTGGAATTCTTCCTGCAGGATTCACACCCTACAGGTTGGGGAGCAAAGGAAACCCAGCTCAGGATTCTCCAGCATGTGGGATCAATGAGAAGGCACTTAAAGCAAGCTGGCTCATAAAAAGAAACCCAAAAAAAATCCATTTTTAAAGCTGGGAGGGTGAATGGTAATGCAGGTTTTTCTAAGAGCAGGTCGAGTCAAGGTTACTTGAAGTGCTGAGTTAATGGGCTCATAAATATCATCATTAGGTGCCATTCCCTAGCTTGGAAACACACAGGAATTATGCTCCTGATGAAATTGAATTTTGTTTATTTGTGCCCAGCCCTGGCCATGACTAAAATTACTCAGAATGCTCAGAAAATGAAATATTTGAAATATTCAGCTGTGAGAGGCTTCAAGAGAATTGGCTGCAAGTCTCTCTGCCCTATTACCAATAATTAAAATCCGTTTTTTTCATAGGCAGAAGAGGGAAAAAGGGGTTTGAGCTCTCTTTTCCTGCTGAATCACATCAGCATGGTTAAAGATGAGACAGGAGCACCAGGTTTTTTTCCCCCTACGGGCAAAAATTATTGAGAACTGACTCATCTGAATTTAATTACCGGGCCAGCTCGGAGAGATGAAATTCCAAACAAGACTTCTTTGCAATTCCACTTGTGGGACTGCAAAGTTTCCTTCAGGAATGTGAAATGAGATGGCCTGGAATGGGCTGGGGCTGGCTGGAAATTCAGGGATGGGAATTTCAGGGATGGGAAATTCAGGGATGGGAAATTCAGGGATGGGAAATTTGGGGATGGGAAATACAGGATGTGGCAATTCAGGGATGGGAAATTTGGGGATGGGGAATTCAGGGATGGGAAATTCAGGGGATGTGGAAATTCAGGGATCTGAAATTCGGGGATGTGGAAATTCAGGGATGTGGAAATTCAGGGGTGGGAAATTCAGGGATGGGAAATTCAGGGATGGGAAATTAGGGGATGTGGAAATTCAGGGATGGGAAATTCAGGGATGGGAAATTCAGGGGATGTGGAAATTCAGGGATGTGGAAATTCGGGGATGGGAAATTTGACGATGAGAAATTTGGGGATGGGAAATTCAGGGATGTGGAAATTCAGGGATCTGAAATTCGGGGATGTGGAAATTCAGGGATGTGGAAATTCAGGGATGTGGAAATTCAGGGGTGGGAAATTCAGGGGTGGGAAATTCAGGGGTGGGAAACTCAGGGATGGGAAATTCAGGGATGAGAAATTTGGGGATGGGAAATTCGGGGATGGGAAATTCAGGGGTGGGAAATTCGGGGGTGGGAAATTCAGGGGTGGGAAATTCAAGGATGCAGGAACAGCTTCTGCCAGGGGGAATTCCTGCTGCTGGGGCCAGGGGATCCCAAAAAGGGCTGAGCGTACCCAGGGAAAGGTGCTGGGAGGAAAAGCAGCCCCAGGGATGCAGCACGTGGACACCTGGAGGGGAGCAGGGATGCAAATCCATCATTTCTCCCTCCAATGAACCCCAAAGTGCCACCTGTAAAACTTAAACCAGGCTTTAACCTCAGTTTTAAAGACTATATATGCACTACAGGCTCAGCTCAAAGCCAGGCTTACATTCCCCACAATTTAAAGGGTTTTTTTCCCTGCTGTATTTACGAAGAGTTTATTAATTTTATTAATTAATTAATTTTTTTTCCCCAGCAGGTTCCCTCTGCCAGGCTTTGTTTTATTTTTGACATGACAAGACACAGCTCTGCTTTGGCAACACCTCCAGGCTGAATAATGTTTTTTAACCAGCTCCATCCATCTTCCCAGCCAGCACAGCTGAGTGCCTACGAACCACCAGTGCCCTAAAATATTAATGCATTCTAATAAAACCAGCCCAGGCTTTTTTTCATCAAACAGCAACATCTAATTTTCCAAAGGGGCCTGAGAACAGTAAACAATTGGGACGTGGTAAATGGCAACTTCCCTCCCATCAATACACCCTAAACACTCCAATCCTGTTCCCTCAGAATTGCCAGCCAGGATAAATCACTCAAATAAATGGGATTTGCAACAGGATCCTCACAAATAATCACAATTTAACTCGCTGCTGATCATCCCAGGCAACACCTGATTATTACAAAAGCTTCATTCTTCCCTTCCAGAGGGATGCTGGGTTTAAATCCAACTTCCAGGACCTTCCACTTGCTGCCAGTCAGGACTTTTAACCCTTTGCTGAGTGCAGGTGATCACCGTGTCCTTTGCTATAAAACCAACAGGAGGAACACCTCAAATTCTCAAATTCCCTCTGCAGCTCCTTATTCCTCCTGCCTTCAGAGCTCTGGGGTGGCTCCTGAATATTGGAAATATTGGCTTTTATCCCAAATCCAAGCAATATTTCTGAGAGAATTTTCCAGGCAATCCCTGGGATGAAAGAGAGGGTTGGAATTCTGTCCCCTGTCCCAGGGACAAGTGGATCTGGTGAAACATTTCCAGAAATTCATCAACACCAACGAGTTTAGCAACCATCAGAACATTTAACAAAACCAAAGCTTGAGTGTGGCAGGTTTTGAGGGTCTCAGAGGTTGGATGATTTTGCTTGGATTTTTTAAAAAATCTTTCTTCTTCTAACCAGCCACACCACAACTCCCACTGCAGACATCAGGACTCAACAGTTCCTTATTCCTCCTGCCTTCAGAGCTCTGGGGTGGCTCCTGAATATTGGAAATATTCGCTTTTATCCCAAATCCAAGCAATATTTCTGAGAGAATTTTCCAGGCAACCCCTGGGATGAGAGAGGGGGGTTGGAATTCTGTCCCCTGTCCCAGGGACAAGGGGATCTGGTGAAACATTTCCAGAAATTCATCAACACCAATGGGTTTAGCAACCATCAGAACATTTAGCAAAACCAAAGCTTGAGTGTGGCAGGGTTTGAGAGGTTCTCAGAGCTTGGGTGATTTTGTTTGGATTTTTAAAAAAAATCTTTCTTCTTCTACCCATCCACACCACAACTCTCACTGCAGACATCAGGACTCAACAGTTCCTTATTCCTCCTGCCTTCAGAGCACTGGAGTGGCTCCTGAATATTGGAAATATTGGCTTTTATCCCAAATCCAAGCAGTATTTCTGAGAGAATTTTCCAGGCAACCCCTGGGCTGAGAGAGGGGGGTTGGAATTCTGTCCCCTGTCCCAGGGACAAGTGGATCTGGTGAAACATTTCCAGAAATTCATCAACACCAAGGGGTTTAGCAACCATCAGAACATTTAGCAAAACCAAAGCTTGAGTGTGGCAGGGTTTGAGGGGTTCTCAGAGCTTGGGTGATTTTGTTTGGATTTTTAAAAAAAATCTTTCTTCTTCTGCCCAGCCACACCACGACTCTCACTGCAGACATCAGGACTCAACAGTTCCTTATTCCTCCTGCCTTCAGAGCACTGGGGTGGCTCCTGAACATTGGAAATATTGGATTTTATCCCAAATCCAAGCAATATTTCTGAGAGAATTTTCCAGGCAACCCCTGGGCTGAGAGAGGGGGGTTGGAATTCTGTCCCCTGTCCCAGGGACAAGGGGATCTGGCGAAACATTTCCAGAAATTCATCAACACCAAGGGGTTTAGCAACCATCAGAACATTTAACAAAATGAAAGCTTGAGTGTGGCAGGGTTTGAGGGGTTCTCAGAGGTTGGGTGATTTTGTTTGGATTTTTTAAAAAATCTTTCTTCTTCTACCCATCCACACCACGACTCTCACTGCAGACATCAGGACTCGGAGCAGCCAATGCCCACTGCAGAGTTTGCCAAGCAAATCCCAAATTCCAGAAGGAAACCACAGGGAATAATTGGCCATTTCCCCTCCTTCAGGCCCAAACCTCTCCCTCTGAGCCTCTGTGAGGTTTGGCTGTGCCCACACAGACCATGAGTCCCCCACAAGGCACCACCACCCCAAGCACCCTACAAGGAACAAACCCAGCGGGAACCTACCAGAGCGAGGATCCCTCCGTGCCAGCAACTTCCAGAACATCATATCCATCCTCCAGCTGAAAATCCATGAACACCAGGGCAATGGTGTCCCCAGGCTCGGCCAGGATGGTCCAGGTGCAGTCTGCATTGTTGCCATACTCCAGGGGGAAGTGGGGGCTGGAGATGATCCCGCTCTGGCCCCGCAGGGTCCCTCCGCAGGCATCATCAGCTGAAACAAAGGCCAGGGGTGAGCCCTGGGTGCTCAAAGGTCCCAAAGGTGCAGCCCAAGGTCCCAGCCTGTCCTGGATTGCCAAGCAAATTGTATTCTGTTTACCAGCAAATTGTATTCTGTTTGCCATCAGAATTGTATTCTGTTTACCAGCAAATTGTATTCTGTTTACCATCAGAATTGTGTTCTGTTTACCAGCAAGTTGTGTTCTGTTTGCCATCTGCATGGCAGTTGTCTCCTGTTCAGTGGGCAGTTTTCCTTATCTCTTCCACACCTGCTGATAACAGCTATGGAATGTGGCTGATAAGAACTACAGCATCCCACTGGGAGATGGGAGCCCAGAGGGAGGAGCCAAGCATTCCTACCTGGATATAATCTGGAGATTTCAAACATTCCCACCTGGTTACAATCTGAGATTTCAAACATTCCCACCTGGATATAATCTGGAGATTTCACACATTCCTACTCAGATATAATCTGGAGATTCTGGAACACCAGCCAAGCATTCTTTCCCAGATATAATCTGGAGATTTCAAACATTCCCACCTGGATATAATCTGAGATTTCACACATTCCTACCCGGATAGAATCTGGAGATTCTGCAACACCAGCACGGCTCCTGCACTGCATTTCCCAGAGGAACAGCAGCTGCCTCTTGCCCTGCATCTGCAGAGGCAGAGACTGCACCTTTCTCCAGGATCCCTGCTCCAGCAGAACCAGCCCTGACCCTGCAGGAGGGCTGAGCCACAATTCCAATGGGACTGCTGCCACCAGCCTGACCCACAGGGTGTGAGCTTGGCTTCTGACTCTGCCACTGTTGGTTTAGTTCACTGCATTGTTTATTTTATCCTTTTATTCTGTTATTTCCTGCTCCCATATTTCTTGCCTGAGAGCCCCTTAATTTAAAATTTATAGCAATCAGATGTGGGGAGGGTTTACATTCTCCATTTCAGGGGATGCTCCTGCCTTCCTTAGCAGGCACCTGGCTTTTAAAACCAAGACACAGCCAAATCCCTCTTTGGGCAGGAGGGGTCACTGCCCACTCTTCAGGATGCAGATGATGCCTCTGGTTTTAGCTCTTGTATTTTTCAGGTTCTGTGCTGCTTTAGTGGGTGGGGCTGGGGTTCACATTATGGGATGCTGAGCTCTGTGCACAGAGCAGGGAGACAAAACAATTCCTGCTCCAGCTGGGCACCAAGGACAAATGATCCAAATCTCAGCCCAAGAGCATAAACCCCGTGGGCTGAGAGAGAAAAACAAGAAGGATGGGACTGCATGGGCTAAAGCTGGAATGAGACAATGAACTGCAAGATGCAAATGGAGCAGAAATTATAAAAGTCAGAGACCTCATGACCAGTTGTCCATTTTTGTGACCATCCTGGGTGTAGCCCTGGCTGGGCTCTTGTGCTGCCCAAGGTGGATCCATGGAGGCCTTTTAACAAATCCCTGCTTTATTCTTTAACTGTGCCCAGCCTCTGTTCTAGCTCAGCCTGCACGAGGCACCAAAGATGCAGAGGAATGCAAACTCAGCTGCAGGCACAGCTCCACCAGAGCAGCTGAAAAGCAGATTTTGTGCTGCCCTTGGAGCCATTCCCTGGATCCTCCTCCTCCCTGGAGCAGCTCAGGTGCCACCAGCCCCAGTGCTGGGCTCCAGCCTGGAAGGGCAGCGCTGAAATCCAACACGGGTTTGGCACTTCAGGGTGGAAATGCAAAGCTGGGCTCCTCCTCCAGCTGGAGAGGGGATCCCAGCAATGGAAACGGTGCCAACCCTCAGCTCCAGCACCAGCTGGGGTCAGGATTAATCCCTCCCTCCCTGGGGTTTCCTCCATAAATGCTGAATGAAGCTGGGCAAGGAGGAGTCTCTGGGAAATGCAGTCAGGGCAGAGGGAACTGCTCCATCCAGGCAGGAATTCCCTTTTCTCCTACCAAGATGTTGCTGTGCCCATTCTCAAGGTGGAATTTCAGGGAGTTTCACCTTTTAGAGGGTCCAGAGGAGGGCCAGGAATGGTGAAGGGGCAGCTGAGGGCATTTGGAGAGGAGGAGGCTGAGGGCAGAGCTCAGAGGGGCTGCAGCTCCTCCTGATGGAATATTAGGATGGATTTAGGGCAAGGTTCTCCCCTCAGAGGCTGCTGGGCACTGCCCAGGCTGCCCAGGGAATGGGAACATTCCCAAGGCTGCCAAAGCTCCAGGAGAGTTTGGACACCACTCCCAAGGTGGGATTTTGGGGTGTCTGTGCAGGGTCAGGAGCTGGAATCAATGATCCCTCATCCCTTGATTCTGTATTTTACCTCCAGTGAAACTCATAAAACAAAATTACATTTTAAAAAAAGCATTATAAAAGTGGCAAAGACCATCCTAATTTGGAGAAAAGCATCATAATTGATCATAAAACCCACCAGGGATAAGCAGCCCTCTCTCAAATCACTCTGAGCCCTCCCTAAACACTCCTGACCCCAAACCAGCAGGGAAATACCCCAAAAAAACCCCAATGACAGGCACAACACACCTCTGTGCCTGTAACCCACCCAAGGGAGCATTAAAGACATCCCAAACAACCAATATTTGCTCACTTGAAGGCCCAGCTCCACGGCCCAGGGGCTGATTGATTGCTCAGGCAGAGTCAATAAAAACAATCAATGGGAGATGCTCAGCTCAAGCACACAAGGAATCGAGGGGAAGAGACTTCAGCAGCAGCAGCAAATGTTTTTGGTAGAAGAACACAGATATTTGTGTATTTACACACTCCCCAGCCCCCCTGGGAGCACAATTAGCAAGGCACTCTCTGAACTGATAAAGGAATTTTGAAGTTGCCCTGCCCTTAAACCGGCAGGAAGTTGGGAATTGGTTTCAGTGTAAATTGTTCATATAAATTCATATAAATTTCTCAGCATGAATTGTTTTACCTCCCCCAAGGCAGATCCACCTTTCCTGCACCAGGGCACCACAACCACCCTGGGATGTGCCACAGGACAGGGAATCTGGCACTGGGGAGCAGAAAATCCCATTTCCATTCCATTTGCATTCCATTCCACCTTTCCTGCAGCACAGCACCACAACCACCCTGGGATGTGCCACAGGACAGGGAGTCTGGCACTGGGGAGCAGAAAATCCCATTTCCATTCCATCTGCATTCCATTCCAATCCAGTCCCATTTCCAGTGTTTGAGCTGGAGAACCTGCAGGCTTGGGGAGGTGCTTGGTTTTTGGGATTATCATGGGATCATGGCTGGTTTGGAGCTGCAGGATCATCTCCTTTCACCCCATTCCATGGAGACAATTTCCACAATCCCAGGTTGCTCCAACCTGGCCTTGGACATTTCCAGGGATGGAGCAGCCAGAGTTTCTCTGGGAAATCAATCCCAGTTTCTCAGAGGGAGGAATTTCCTCCTAATATTCAATCTAAACCCACTGTCTTTCAGTTTAAAGCCATCCCCCTTTGTCCTGGCCCTTGTAAAATTGGGGGGGTTTTCCCACATCATTTTTTAAATTTAATTTAATTTAATTGTCCAGGCACCAAGAAACTGCAGCCAAAGCAGCTGTGCCCTATTGCCAACACCCCAAACCCTTCACAACCTCCCCATTATTCCCCCAAAGCCCAGCAGCCTTGAGGAACCCATCAAAAACCCACAAACCACAACCCAAAACCCACCAACCACAACCCAAAACCCACCAACCACAACTCAAAACTCATTAACCACAACCCAAAACCCTTTAACCACAACCCACAAACCACAACCCAAAACCCTTTAACCACAACCCAAACCCACCAACCACAACCCAAAACCCACCAACCACAACCCAAAACCCACCAACCACAACCCAAAACCCACAAACCACAACCCAAAAACTCATTAACCACAACCCAAAAACTCATTAACCACAACCCAAAACCCACCAACCACAACCAAAAAACTCATTAACCACAACCCAAAATCCTTTAACCACAACCCAAAACCCTTTAACCACAACCCAAAACCCACAAACCACAACCCAAAACCCTTCAACCACAACCCAAAACCCTTTAACCACAACCCAAAACCCATAAACCACAACCCAAAACCCACCAACCACAACCCAAAACCCATAAACCACAACCCAAAACCCATAAACCACAACCCAAAACCCACCAACCACAACCCAAAACCCATTAACCACAACCCAAAACCCATTAACCACAACCCAAAAACTCATTAACCACAACCCAAAACCCTTTAACCACAACCCAAAACCCTTTAACCATAACCCAAAACCCATCAACCATACCAGGTCTCCTTTCTCATTTAGGGCTGGTTTTTAAAGGTTGATTTTTAAGGGTTGGTTTTTAAAGGTTTATTTTTAAGGGTTGATTTTTAAGGGTGGTTTTTAAGGGTTGATTTTGAAGGGTTGGTTTTTTAAGAGTTGTTTTTTAAGGGTTGATTTTTAAGGGTTGTTTTTTAAGAGCTGCTCTTCAAGGGTTGATTTAAGAGTTGCTTTTTAAAGGTTGATTTTCAAGAGTTGCTTTTTAAGGGTTGGTGGTTTTGGGTTTGTATGGGAGATATTTATGGAAGTGATGCAAAGCTTTTAGTTGCTAGAAAGTTGTATCTGCTTTTGTGAAAAAATACGTGTAAAAGATGAAAAATACTTAGAAATTTCTTTTTTTTCTCCTGGTTGGTTAAGAGGTAACATAATTTGGGTTTTGGTTTGGTTGGGCTGGGCTGGGCTCTTTTTTGGGGGTTTTTGTAGGTTTTTTATCAGTTGTTGGGTAGGGACTGGGTTATGGTTGTGATTTCTAACATTTCTTCTGGTTTCAACTAAAACCACCACATTTGGTTTTGAAGGGTTGGTTTTTGAGGATTGGTTTTGTATGGGTTGATTTTGAAGGGTTAGTTTTGAAGAGTTGATTTTTAAGGATTGGGTTTTGAGTATTGGTTTTCATAAGATGCTTTTTAAGGGTTGATTTTAAGGGTTGTTTTCTAAGGGTTGATTTTTAAGGATTTCTTTTTAAAAGTTGCTTTTTAAAGGCTGGTTTTTAAGGGTTGCTTTTTAAGGGTTCATTTTTAAGTGTTGATTTTAAGGGTTGTTTTATAAGGGTTGGTTTTTAAGGATTTCTTTTTAAGGGTTGCTTTTTAAGGGTTGGTTTTTAAGGGTTGGTTTTTAAGAGTTGCTTTTTAAGGGTTGCTTTCTAAGGGTTAATTTTTAAGGGTTGATTTTAAGAGTTGATTTCTAAGGGTTTCTTTCTAGGGGTTGGTTTTTAAGGATTTCTTTTTAAGAGATGCTTTTTAAAGGCTGGTTTTTAAGAGTTGCTTTTTAAGGGTTGCTTTTTAAGGGTTAATTTTTAAGGGTTCATTTTAAGAGTTGATTTCTAAGGGTTTATTTCTAAGGATTTCTTTTTAAGAGTTGCTTTTTAAGGGTTGCTTTTTAAGGGTTTATTTTTAAGTGTTGATTTTAAGAGCTGTTTTCTAAGAGCTGCTTTTCAACCCTTTCAACCCAAACCCCTCCACCCCACCCCAACCACCTCAAACCCCATTTTTGGGGGCATCTCCTCACCTCTGCAGACGGGGAGGGGGAAATCCCAGGAGGCTCCTTGTCCCGAGCTGGCCTGGCAGGTGAGCAGGGCGTGGCCCTCCAGGAAGAAGCCGGGGTTGCAGCTGTACCTGACCCTGTCCCCGATGCTGAAGGTGGTTCCCTGCTGCACCCCGTTCCGCAGCCGCCCCGGGTTCCCGCACGTGTGGCTGGGCAGGGCTGCAAGGGAAGGGACAGGGAACGGTCACAGGGCTGGGCAAACCATCAGGAAAAATGGAATAATTGTCATTGCAAACAGAATAATTCATTTGAGAAAAGGAGGGTTGGGTTAGGGACTGGGAATTTTCAAATGGTTCAGTAAATCGTCAGGGAAAACGGAATAATTGTCATTGGAAACAGAATGATCAATTTGAGAAAAGCAGGGCTGGGTTAGGGATTGGGAATGGGCACAGGGCTGGGTAAATCATTAGGAAAAATGGAATAATTGTCAGTGGAAACAGAATGATCAATTTGAGAAAAGCAGGGCTGGGTTAGGGACCGGGAATTTTCACACGGTTGAGTAAATCGTCAGGAAAAACGGAATAATTGTCATTGGAAACAGAATAATTCATTTGAGAGAAGGAGGGTTGGGTTAGGGACAGGGAACGGTCACAGGGCTGGGTAAACCATCAGGAAAAACGGAATAATCGACATTGAAAACAGAAAAATTCATTTGAGGTAAGGAGGGTTGGGTTAGGGACTGGGAATTTTCACAGGGTTGAGTAAATCGTCAGGAAAAATGGAATAATCGAGAATAATGCATTTGAGAGACGCAGGGTTGGGTTAGGGACTAGGAATGGTCAAAGGGCTGGGTAAATCATCAGGAAAAATTGAATGATTGTCATTGGAAACAGAATGATCAATTTGAGAAAAGCAGGGCTGGGTTAGGGACTGGGAATTGTCACAGGGTTGAGTAAATCGTCAGGAAAAATGGAATAAGCGACATTGAAAACAGAATAATTTGAGAAAAGCGGGGCTGGGTTAGGGACTAGGGGATGAGGTAAATCCTCAGGAAAAATTGAATAATTGAGAATAATCCATTTGAAGGAAGCAGGGTTGGGTTAGGGACTGGGAATTTTCAAACGGTTTTGAGTAAATCGTCAGGAAAAATGGAGTAATCGAGAATATTGGTAAATCATCAGGAAAAATGGAATGATTGTCACTGGAAACAGAATGATCCATTTGAGAAAAGCAAGGCTGGGTTAGGGACAGTAGGCTGAGGTAAATCCTCAGGAAAAACTTAATAATCGAGAATAATCCATTTGAAGGAAGTAGGGTTGGGTTAGGGACTGGGAATTTTCACATGGTTGAGTAAATCGTCAGGAAAAACTGAAAAATTGAGAACCATCAATTTCAGGGAAGCAGGGTTGGGTTAGGGACTGGGAATTGTCCCAGGGTTGAGGTAAATCCTTAGGAAAAACAGAATAATTGTCACTGAAAAGAGAATAATCAATGTGAGGGAAGCAGGGCTGGGTTAGGGACGGGGAATTTTCACACAGTTGAGTAAATCATCAGGAAAAACTGAATAATCAAGAATAATCAATTTGAGGGAAGCAGGGCTGGGTTAGGGACTGGGAATTGTCACAGGTCACACCTGAGTGTCCCCAAGCCCAGTTTTGGGGTTTCTCAGCCATTCCTCTGATCTCTGGTCACACCTGAGTGTCCCCAAGCCCAGTTTTGGGGCTCCAGCCTCCCCATCCCTCCCTGCACAGCAGCAGGGGCACATCCCAGCTCCTGACCCCATTTTCTCCCCCCAAATCCATTATTTTCATCCTCCCCCAAAGCCCCTGGAGCTGGGAAGTTCCACCAGGAAATTTTCCTGCCCAGGCAGGTCCTGGGAGCTGGTGCTGCTGTCAAATCCAAGCAGGTGGAAAAGCAGCCCAGAACTAACATTTCATTTTTTGTAATGATCCTCAAACCCCCAATTTAATTAAATTACCAATGTCACTTTTTTTTTTTTAATGAACCCATTCCTGCTTTTATGCTTCCATCCCTTAAAATTAATGAGTAGAACTCCTCTATAAATAAAAATCCATCATTTTTAAAAGTCAATCTCTACCACGAGCTGCTCTCTACTTAATGAACTGTGAAGAATCAGACAACCCTGACCTGCATGGGATCTTAAAATCAGACTTGAAAAACAGATCTCAGATTAAAATTCTGCTTCACTGAGCTGCCTGCACATTTCAGATGCTGCTGCAGGAGGGGAGGCACAGCAGCTTTGGTGGGAGCAGCATCCCTGGGTCACTGCAGGGAGGTTGGGTTGGGGTTTTTAAATCACCCAAGTGCAGATCTTCAAATTCCTGCTGATGGAGAGACAAAAATGACTGCAGAGGGGTTGGGGGTACATGCAGAGCTGGAGATGAAGGGAAGGTCCTGTTACTGATTTTCTGTCCCTTCCCACCATGAATTCTGAGCAGTTTATCTCATTTGTCTGCACCTGAACAGCTGCCAAAGGCTGATCTGATTTTACGCCGGAGGAAAGGCAATGGGATGGTCCTGGTGCACCTCCAATGTCACTGTCCCAGGGCTGCCTGGGCTCAGGACCCCTCCCTGCAAGGTGAACCAGCTCAGGAGCCACTCTGGGGGTGCTAAAGGCCAGCCCAGACCCAGCAGGACCAGAGCAGAGCCACGGCTGTGACACCAGGTGACAATGGCCTGGCACCTCCTCAGCAATAAACTGATGCCTCAGGTTTTAAATTTAATATTTTTCAGGTTCTGTGCTGCCTTAGTGGGTGGGGCTGGGTTCATATCAGGGATGGTGAGCTCTGTGCACAGAGCAGGGACACAAAACAATTCCTGCTCCAGCTGGGCACCAAGGACAAATGATCCAAATCTCAGCCCAAGAGCACAAACAACGTGGGCTGGAGAGAGAAAAACAAGAAGGATGGGACTGCCTGGGCTAAAGCTGGGATGGGACAATGAACTGCAAGGTGCAAATGGAGCAGAAATTATAAAAGTGTGAGACCTTGTAACCAGTCATCCATTTTGGGGCCATTTTGGTTCATTTTGGGTGCAGCCCTGGCTGGGCTCTTGTGCTGCCCAAGGTGGATCCATTGAGGCTTTTTTCTCCCTGATTCTCATGTTTTACCCCCATTTCTCCCTGATTCTCCTTTTTTACCTCCCTTTCTCCCTGCTTCTTATTCTTTACCTCCATTTCTCTGTTTCTCACTTTTTACACCTCCATTTCTCCCTGATTCTCATGTTTTACCTCCCTTTCTCCCTGATTCTCATTTTTACACCCATTTTTCCCTGATTTTCCTTTTTTATCCCCTTTCTCCCTGTTTCTCATCCATTTCTCCCTGATTCTCTTTTTTTACCTCCATTTCTCCCTAATTCTCATTTTTCACCTCAATTTCTCCCCGATTCTCATATTTTACCTCCCTTTCTCCCTGCCTCTCATCCATTTCTCCCTGATTCTCATGTTTTACCTCCATTTCTACCTGTTTCTCATTTTTTACCTCCTTCTCTCCCTTTTTCTCCTTTTTTACCTCTTCTTCTCCCTGATTCTCATTTTTTCCTCCCATTCTCCCCGTTTCTCTTCCCTTTCTCCCTGATTTTCATTTTTTCCTCCCTTTCTCCCTGTTTCTCATCCATTTCTCCCAGTTTCTCACTTTTACCTCCTTTTCTCCCTGCTCCTCTCATGTTTTTCCTCCTTTTCTCCCTGTTTCTCATCCATTCCTCCCCGATTCTCATTTTTCCTCCTTTTTCCCTGTTTCTCTTCCATTTCTCCCTGATTCTCATTTTTCCCCCCTTTCTCCCAGTTTCTCATTTTTTCCTCCCTTTCTCCCAGCTCTGCTGCTCCTCCCCAGACCCTCCCTCCCCATCCACCTCCAGCTCTCACATCCATTTCCTTCCACTCTTTTTCACCGGGCTGCTCCCAACTTTTCCTCATCCCAGGATGGCTCCAGCAGCACCAGGAGCTTTCCCAACCTGGAGCTCGTCAAGCTGAGCCTCCCTGTTCCAGTTCATTCGAAATTAATTAGGAGTTCTGCACTCATTAGATGTGACTCAACGCATCCTTGGCCACGGTCCCACCACCACAATGAATTCAGCCTCATTACATCAGCCTGTCCCAAAGCTCTCATTGTCAGCAGGGAAAGAAGAGGGAAAAAGGGAAAGAGAAGGGAAAAAGGGAAAAAAAAGGGGAAAAAGGGGGAAAAAAAAGGAAAAAGGGAAAAAAACCCATTAAAAAACGAAAGAAAATGGAAAAAAAGGGAAAAAAAAACCCTTTAAAAAAGGGGAAAAAACATTAAAAAGGGAAAGAAAGGTTCAACAGAACCACTGACCTCAAGCACTTGGCCCAGGCAGTGCTGCACACAAAGATCCAAATTAATCCTCATTCAGATTTTTAAATTTTTTTTAATATTTCTTTGCAATTTCCTGGATTTTGGGGGGCTTTTCCTGGATTTTTGGAGGGCTGGAAGTCAAGATATCCACAGGAATCAACAGAACCATTGACCTCAAGCACTTGGCTCAGGCAGTGCTGCACACAAAGATCCAAATTAATCCTCATTCACACTTTAATTTATTTTTTAAATCTTTCACACAGCTCCAAATTAATCCTCATTCACAATTTAATTTTTTTTTTTAATCTTTCTTTGTGTTTTCCTGCTTTTCCTGGAGTTTTGGGGAGGTTGGAAGTCAAGATATCCACAGGAATCAACAGGAGAGCCAGGGCAGGGAGATATTCCCTTAATGAGCCAGCCTGCACTGCATCCAAGAAATTCAAGGGAAAAATCAGATTTTTTAAAGAGAATATCCCTAAGATTTCCATCACAATTCAAAAATTAAGTGGGCACCATGGAGGATGTGGAGAGTGGAGGAGAAATCCACATTTTCTCCCATTCTCCATCCATAATTTTTGGGCCAAGCACTCCAGGGATGCTCCAGCAGTGTCTGAGATATTTCAGCAGTGTTTTAGCACAATCTGCTCGAGTTCACAAGAGTTTTAATCTTCACAAGAACTGTCCAGAGTGTGCTACAGCAAAGGAAATAAATGGGATCGTTTTCATTTCATTTTATCCCTTTTTCTTTCCGTGCCATGATTTGTTTCCAGTACAGCCAGAGATAAAACTAAATGGAAACTACTTTTTTCCCCCCTCTCCAATATTTCTCTGTTCACTAAAAAGCAGCCAGAAAGTCACTTTTGGATAACATGTTCATCATCCATCTTGTTTGTGGGAGTAGTTCTGGCCCTTTTTGGGTGGATTTTTATTTATTTTTTCCTTTTTGGAAACTCAGGTTTTCAATTTTCCCTCTCTGGAACGTGCCTCAGCAACTTCTGAGCAAGTTCAGAGAAACTTCCAAAGATATCCCAGAGGATGGAGAGGAGGAGCCTGGCTTTGATTAAATCCTCATCACAATCAGATTAATCCACAAACAGCAGAGGTTTGTGGCCAAAAAGGAGACAGAGGAGCCCTGGAACTTTATTCCAATCAAGGCAGAGGCCATGGGGCATCCCCTGGGGTCTCCAATTTTTGGAGGATGCAGCCTCCTTTCTATCCCAATTTCCCAGCTGCATTTCCCTTCTCTCTTTGTCCATTTCTGAGGTACTTGAGGGGTTCAGACTTCCCAGAACACCTGATCCCAAAGATTCCCCTCTAATGTACAACCCTCCCTTTTAATTGTTAATTCCTGTGGAATTGAGGGGTTTTTCCCCATTTCTGAGGTACTTGAGAGGTTCAGACTTCCCACAACACCTGATCCTAAACATTTCCCTCTAATGTACAACCCTCCCTTTTCATTTTTAATTCTTACAGAATTTAGGGTGTTTTCCCCATTTGTGAGAGGTTCAGACTTCTCAGAACACCTGACCCCAAAGATTCCCCTCTAATGTACAACCCTCCCTTTGAATTTTTAATTCTTACAGAATTTAGGGGTTTTTCTTCCCCATTGTTTCTTTCATCTCTCAACGTCTAATTTTCATTGCTCAGCAAACCTAAAGTTTATTTGTAATATCAAATCTCTTATCAGTGGAATCCCTCCCATTGTTTTTTTCCTCTCCCAGTGCTGGTTTTATCTCCCAGGGATGTTTTATCCCTCCCTGAACAGCTCCAGCCTCCCAGTGCCACAGCACTCGAGCACAGCCTCATTTCAAGGAGGTGCTGAATGTTTTGCTGAGCAGCAAAGCTTTAAGTGTGTGTTTAAAGGCTCCACTGAACTGGCATTTAACAGCTGCAGAGTGACTCCAAAACCTTTCCCCAGGGAGGAGAGGGTGGGTCTGCATTGCCTCCCTCCCTGCCTGAGCCCAGGGTTAACCACTGCATGGTGCCAGGGAAATTCATCCACAAACATCTGTCCAAAAACGAGACAGAGGGGTCCTGGAACTTTATCAGAATAAAGGGAGAGGCCATGGGGATTTTCCATGGGGTGTCTCCAATTTTTAGAGGATGCAGCCTCCTTTTTATCCCAATTTCCCAGGGAGAGGCCATGGGGATTCTCCATGGGGTCTCTCACATTTTTAGAGGACACACTGTCCTTTTTATTCCAATTTCCCAGGGAGAGACCTTGGGAGATTTTCCATGGGGTCTCTCACATTTTTAGAGGATGCAGCCTCTTTTTTATCCCGATTTCCCAGCTGCATTTCCCTCTCTCTTTCCTGGGTGAGGTATTTGAGAGGTTCAGAATTCCCAAATCTCCTAACACACACCCCCTTCCAATGTACCCCCTTTTTCCTTGTGTGTCTTTTTTTTACTCCAAATCCAGAGATTCAGCACAGTGTGAGTGAGTAACAATCAGTGGAATTCCTACAGAATTTATGGTTATTCCCATTGCTTCTTTCACCTCTCTGTATCTGAACTTTTCTACCCTCAGTCTGTCTGTAAAACAAAGACACTTTCTCACTGCTCTGAGTGGGAAAAGTGCAGCACCAGGAGAGCAGAGCAGGCACCAAACTGATGCCTTAAATTGTAAATTTTCTATTTTTCAGATTCTATACTGCATTGTATATACCCTAATAATAATATAAACCTTAATTCTGAACTTCACAGAAAGTGTTTTAGCAAGTTCCCCTCACAGCTCAGTCCCACAGAACAATCCTTTTCCTCTCCTCAGTCCCACAGAACAATCCTTTTCCTCTCCTCAGTCCCACAGAGCAATCCTTTTCCTCTCCTCAGTCCCACCATCAATTCCCAGCCCCAGAACCAAGGACAGCGCTGCAGCTCCAGCCCCAAAAAGTGCCAACAGCAGGGAGTGGAGGGGAGCAAACTGGGAGGGTGGGACTG